>JAEIHY010015978.1:0-83819 GCA_018904565.1 Drosophila tsacasi
AATAGAGAAATAGAGCTAGAGTTTGCGAGAGATAGTGAGATATAGAGAAATTGGCAGAGACAGAAAGAAACTTACAGAAATTATGGTAAATTTTGATATATGTGTATATGGTTTGTCATCGATTATTTCTGTTTAATGATTTCTTCAGATTTCAAACTGCTTTTTCTGTTGCTGAACAAATTTTATTCATAAATATACAACTTAAACAATTAGGACTCAGCACTTCCTCACATCCGGGACGACTCCGCACTCGGCATACGGATCAACCTTGGCCTCCTTCTTGGCGCACGGCGGACACTCCACGCAGCAGAGATCGTCCTTGGCAGTGGCCTTTAGCAGTCCGTCGATGTTCTCGCCCTTCGCTGGCTTCAGGTTCGTCCCGGAATTGACGCGGGCAGGAACCTCGCTCAGCTTGCTCTTGGAAGAGGAGGACTTCGGCTTCGAGTACCTCGGTGCGTCGGGTGGATTGGGCCTTCCCCAGAAGTCACGCGGCACATCCCAGATGATCAGCGATCCATCCGTGCTCCCGGTAACGAACATGGTCATACAGGGACTGTAGGCACAGCTGATCACCGAAGAGGCGTGCTCGGAACCCAATCCCACCACGGCACCGCTGTTATAATCCCACAGCTTCACCTGCAAATCGCTGCCCACGCTGATGAAGTAGTCCCCGGTCTCGTTGATGGCCAAGCAATTAACGGAGGACTTCTTGGAGGCAGTCAGTTCCCGGATCAGGGCTCCATTGTACACACTCCAGTAGATGATCCGGCCGTCGGAGCCGCAGGTGATGACCTGCACACCGGTGGGGAAGTATGCGGCGGACATGAACTGCGTGTTTGAAGTCACCACCTGCTTGCGAGTCATGCGTCTGTCGGGGATTGGGTTGTACAATTAACTGGTAATACAAATGATATAATATCCATCCTACTTTATGTCCCAGATGACACAGGATCCATCAGTGCAGGCGGAGATCACCTCCGTGTCCAAATAATTCATGTCCAGCGACGTTATGGGCCCCGAGTGATCCTTCAACACGCCCAGAAGATCCTGACGATACGGATCAATCTTCCAGACCCTAACTTGACCCTCGATGCCTCCCGTCACGATTAGGCGGCCTGTGGAAGCTACGGCCAGGGCGCTGCATCCTTGAATTGGATAGGTCGTGGGTGGGAATAGTAGCAAGGATCAAAATTTAGGATATTAGTGTAAGAAACTTACCCTTATTGTGAGCATTTGGGATGGCATAGATGAGTCTCCCGGTGATCGGGGTGAAGGCTCGAATGATTCCATCGTTCCAGACGGAGACGATGCTGGTGCCGTCGTGGGTGAAACGAACCGCGGCGCAGTTGAAGTTGTGGACCATGATGCGGAGCAGTTCCTGTTTGCGGCCGGAAGACCAAATGCGAATAGACTCCTGGCCCGAGGTGGCAAAAACGGCTGAGTAGTTTCTGGTAAAGAGAATATATATAATTGTAACTGGCAAAAATCTTCAACGAGTAAAACTCACTTGGGGAAAGTAATGCAGTATACGGACTTGGTGTGACATGTTCGGAGTAGTTTCAGGACCCAAGTCTTGATATTGAGGCCATAGATCTCATTGGTGTCGGTGCAAATGTAAAAGAGGTCCGTCTTGGAGCGAACAAACGTCGAAATCCTACCCGAAACATGGGTCTTCTTCAGGGTGCGCAGATACGGCCAGGTGGGTCCCGGATAGTCCCGGAAATTGATCAGCGGCACATCGGTGCGCTCCTCAACCAATTCGACATCGCCATTGCCGGCTCCAATCAGCAGGCGTCCTCCTTCCAGGACGTATAAGGCGCGAACCCCGTTGACATAACGATTGCAATCCCGACCCGATGGCTTGCGGGGATTGTGGGTGCCGAAGGCACCAAGGATGCCGCTAGAGGTTCCTGGCTTGCTCACCTGATCGCGATCGCAGCAGTTGAGGGCGATCTTCACGATATCGCCGGTTCCAGTGCCCAGATAAGCGAAATCATCCGTCTTATTGATGCGGGCGCAGTAGAAGACGCGAGTCTTGCTGGCCATCAGGACATCCTGGACGTACAGCTTCTTCTGTTCCCGCAGAATGCTCCACAGGCGCAGATGCCGATCTCCGGCGGTTATGAAGAAGTACGGATTACTGTGCAATGGCCGGATGGTAAGGGCATTGCCGGATATTGCCCTAGAGGCCGGAGTCTGGCAAATCGGAGAGCTGTGGGAGGGAGGCTTAGCTGGGATCTATTTGGACTACGATTAACTCACGATGTCTCCATGTCGAAGACGATGACAGAACCGTCGTCCACCCCACCAATGGACACCACACAACGATCCTGGGCCGTGAAGCAGATGGACTGCACGGAGACCTTGTGCAGATCGTGACGGGCGATCTCCTTGCGCTGCTCATAGTCCCAGACAATGACGTAGCCCCTGAAGCCCATGTGGTTGATCTGACCCGAGGCCATGTACTTGCCGCTCTTGCTCAGATCCAGACAGGAGATGGTGTTCGTGTGCCCCGCCACAAACTCTTGGGTGTTCTTGACGTAGTCGGCTATCCCGATCTTGTTGCCGAGCGCAAAGATAATCGATCCGGTGGCCGGATGCTGGCGCACTCCATTCTCCACCTTTCCGTTGATTCCGAAGATGGCGCGCGGCAGGAGCTGCCGGCAGGACTCCGCGTCAAAGGACATTTTTACGGGGACTACTACGGCGTTATATTTATAAAATATATGTATTGTAACATATGATGGGGCGTTTGTGTCGTTTCTTTTTTAGGCTTTAAGTTTTGACGGATTGTTTTTTGTTTGAAAACAAGAATTTTACAGCGTTGCTTGGTTGCCGTTGCCAACAAAACTTAAATTCGTGATTTGAATTTTAACGGAAAAACAGTTTAAAATGCTCAGCAAGCTGTCCCGCTCTGGCACAAACAGCTGCTGCCTGCGACAGTTGGCAACGCGGTGTTTACATTCTGCTTAGTTTTCGCAATTATCGCGGTTTTCTTTGCCGGCGTGGAAGGGAGAGAAAAAAGAACTGAATAATCGGGGTAAGCGCGGCGGTACACATATAACGGTGCCTATGTATATATAGCTCACACCAATCTTTCAATCGCTATTTACAGTTGAGCGGCGTAAGGCGAAGCAACTCAAATACTCAATAATAATCATTTTTCACTTGACCGAATCAAACAAAGGAAACAAACACGATGCCTTCTACTGGGGGCGTTCTGTGGCCCCTGGGGCTAACCCTGCTCCTCGTGGGGCTGATAATGCCCTCGCATGGATTGAGATTCCGACGAGGCCGCCTTTACACCGGCTTCCTGGGTGACCCCAGCCAGGAGGCCACGCTTCAGCGCTCCCTGCCCGCCGAGGATCTTTGGTTCGAGCAAGCGTTGGATCACTTCAATCGCCAGGATTCGCGCACCTGGCAGCAGCGATACTTTGTGAATGCCGACCACTACAGGAACGACACCTCCGCCCCCATATTCCTGATGATTGGCGGCGAGGGTGAGGCGTCGGCCAAGTGGATGCGGGAAGGCGCCTGGGTGCACTACGCCGAGCACTTCGGTGCCCTGTGTTTGCAGCTGGAGCATCGTTTCTATGGCAAGAGTCGCCCCACCGAGGACCTGTCCACCGCCAATCTGGCCTACCTGAGCTCCGAGCAGGCGCTGGAGGATCTGGCCAGCTTTGTGGTTGCCATGAAAAAGAAATTCAATCTGGCCGACGAGCAGAAATGGATTGCTTTCGGTGGCTCCTATCCGGGATCGCTGGCTGCCTGGGCCAGGGAGAAGTATCCTCATATAATCTACGGATCGATAAGCTCCAGCGGCCCGCTGCTGGCCGAAGTGGACTTCAAGGAGTACTTCGAGGTGGTCAAGGCCTCGCTGGCCGCCTACAAGCCGGAATGCGTGGAGGCGGTGGCCCGCGGCTTTGCCCAAGTGGAAATCCTCATGAGGCACATGATCGGTCAACGCAGTCTGGATGAGAAGTTCAAGTGAGTGTTGTTGGGAATGCCAGAGGAATGTGTTTACAATCTTTTGAGGTAGATAGATATCCGATTCTTCGGATCTATGGCTATCAGTAAGCTTACAGAAGATTAACCAATAACCAATGGGTTTCTAACCCCTTTTAATTCACTTCAAGACTGTATAATCTCCATTCCCTTCAGAACCTGCACCCCCATCAAGGACTCGATTGAAAACCCATTGGATATAGCAAGTTTCTTTGAGAATCTGGCTGGAAACTTTGCCGGCGTTGTGCAGTACAACAAGGACAACAGTCCACATGGCAGAATAACCATTGACGATGTAAGCTCTGCCCCCTTAAGGAATCCCCTAAAGAACTAAACCAATAATATCCTTAGGTCTGCGAAGTGATGCTAAATACCAGCGCTGGTCCGCCAGTGACTCGCCTGGGCCTGGTGAATACGATCCTGATGGAGGAATCGTTTACCACATGCCTGGACTACAAGTATCTGAAAATGGTGGCGGACATGAAGAACGTGTCCTGGGATTCAGAGACAGCCCAAGGAATGCGGCAGTGGACGTATCAGACCTGCAACGAGTTTGGCTTCTATCAGACATCAGAGGAGAAGACTGACATCTTTGGAGGCCGTTTCGGAGTGGACTTCTTCATAAGGCAGTGCATGGATGTATTCTCGGACAACATGGATGCAAAGTACTTGGAGCAGGTTGTGTCGCAGACCAACAAGCATTATGGAGCCCTGCATCCGCAGACGACCAATGTTCTGTACGTTCACGGATCCATTGACCCATGGCACGCGCTGGGGCTGGTCAAGTCTACAGATAAGGCAATGCCTACGATTTACATAGAAGGAACCGCTCACTGTGCCAACATGTACGAGCCGGTAAAAAGGGATCCGCCTCAGCTGGTGGCCGCCCGCAACAAGATCCTCAAATATTTGGCCAAACTGCTGGAGGGCTACACCTCGATTCCCAATTGAAACCCGAGCAGCAGCAGCAACGGCAGCAGAAAGTGCAGACGCACGTTTGTTTCGGGTTGTCAGCATGTCTTCTTTATTTTGTTTAGTTTTGCATGCGTTCGCACATTAAATACACTCAGCTGCGAGTTAATCCTTCTTGGCCTGCTCCATTTTCTCGTGGAACCGCTTCCAATAGTGCTGCACCTTCTCGTTCTGAACGATATTCTGATCGATGAAGCTCAGCACCCAGGTGCCAGTGAGGTAAGTCAGGTCATAGGCGAAGGCAACCACGCGGAAGAAGTACTTCTCTGTCTGCTGCTTGCTGGGCAGATTGGCCACGATATCCTGCAGCTTTTTGGCGGCCGCTTCCTGGGCCTCCTTGGCCTTCTTCTGATTAGGGGTCTGCTTTCCCGGATTTTCACGATTCTCCGTCGGATCGGTCTCGTCGCGCTTTTCCTTAAAGTGCTCGCAAGCCTCCAGGGGCTCGATTTTGCCCAGCTTGCCCACAATTGTCTGTGGGGCGCGCACAGAAGTGGTGGTGGCTGAACCCTTCTGTGAGTGTCCCTGATCGTTCAGCCCCATCGGCCCAGCAGCCATTAAGTTGGTCGGCTTGCTACCATCTGTTCCATCCGCAGAGTATAGGCGATAGGAATTGAGCACTACCACCGACTTGTTACCATTACTCACTTTTAATGTGGAAAAGCCAGCTACAAGACACGGAAAATGATTTATCAGATTCGAGTGGAGTCCAGCACGTGCTCTCACTTACCCCAGAAATGGACCGGGCAGCCCGCCACAAACGGATTGCATTTCAAATGGTTTCTGGCTGTCAATGTTGCTCGGATCATTGTGCAAGTTTTTTGTTTTAACGTATGCAGAATTTCAACAATTTGTTCCAAAAGATCTGACAACGACGCCACGAAAGACGACAACGAAAAAGACGCCTACTGAGACCCAGGGTTGTCATAATATTTAAAGGAAATGGAACTGCGGGAAAGAACACAATTCGAGGGGTACAAAAAGTAGGAAAGTTATCGGTTCAACAAAAAGTAAGTATAATTTCTACGTTTATAAAACAAACAATTTAAGATGTAGTTTTCTCTGAAAAAAATTAAAGAATCCATGCAGGATAATGACCAATTTGATAAGAAAAAAGTGAACGCGTAATAAAGCTTACCTCCCCTGGTGTCTCGACGATGTGGCAACGTTGGCAGTAAAAGCATATCGACTTTTGTTTGTTTTATAAATTGTCTTTTTATTTACGCTATTACTAAACATATTAGTAAGTTTACTAGTTACATTTAAGGCTTATAAGCGATCGCATACAACTCCAGGCCTAAAAGATTACATTATTTCAACGCTGTCAAGCTCTTGGCAAAAAAATTAAACACGTGACAGCGCCAGGGCTGCAAAACGCCGCACAAATGGCGCGGTCGCAAAAGGGGCTGCTCTGCACGATGCAATGATGCCCCTTTTGCGGCTGCGCCATTAGGTAGCGAAAAAGTAAGTCTTAACTAAGTTTCAAAGGAGAACCGATCGAGCTGAGGGGTCTGGTTATTAGGATATACAGAAACCCATCGGCTGTCCTTTGCGTACTTTACATTTGTTAGGGGCTACGGTCTTTAAATTAGTTAACTTACGGGGTGCGCAACGGTGGTTAACTAAATTGCAGTTGGTTAATTTGTTCCGCGACTACTGGCAACCAAATCGGTTATTAAACATAAGTGTGTGTCAAGCATGTAAAGCATTTTAAAACATATGTATATATGGAGCATACAGTACATGTATGTAAATAGAGCGTAGGATCCTTAGCGGGTAATGGAAATGTGTTGTTGATGCGCGTTTTCCTTTAATACTACATACGACGCAAGCCAAATATTGATGATGATCCTTGCCGCCCCTTAGAATAAGCCGATTTGTTTTAGATTGTTCTTGATGATCACATCGGTGACGGCATCGAAGACGAACTTGACGTTGTTCGTGTCCGTGGCGCAGGTGAGGTGCGTATAGATCTCCTTTTGGTCTTTTCGCTTGTTGAGATTTTCAAACTTCATGCGAATGTAGTTGGCCGCCTCCTCGAAGGTGTTGGTACCTTTTATTTTTAAGGAAACTAAATTTAATATCTTATTGGGGCTTTTAATTTCCTGGCTTATTACCTGTGTACTCGGGGAAGCATATCGTCAGGGGAGATCGCTTGATCTTCTCCTCAAACAGATCCTTCTTGTTGAGGAAAAGTATTATGGAGGTTTCCACGAACCACTTGGAGTTGCAGATGGAATCGAAGAGCTTCAAAGATTCGATCATGCGATTCATTTCCTCATCCTCAGCCAAGACCAGGTCGTAGCCTTGAAAATAGAAGGGAAAGCGTTTTAGAAAACTTAGAGATACAAATATAAAGATATTATAAACTAATTTGTGTACCCTTGCAGGAATAATCTTACAATTTTAATGTGAAGAATGCAACTCAGTAAAGCAGTAATTTGCGAGCCAATAAACCATATATATTCATGATCAGCATCTACAACTGAATCAATTTTTAAACTCGGTATACAGATTCATTAACCTTTCAAAAACTAAGAAAGAAAAGCTTTTTGAATTAAAATGTATGCTTTTTTGACAAAAATATCGATCAAATTCGATTGCCAAAAGTCGTTAGTTTTCCGATTTGCTATTAAAATCGTAACTTATAATTTATTAATAATAAATATACAATTAAAAAATGTTAAAAGAAGCATTTAATTGGCATTTTAATTTTGAGAAAAATTAAATTCAGTACTTAGATTTTTTATTTTCATGAAAACCAAGAAAAAAAAGTTTTTAGAATTGAGATTAATAGATTTTCTATTAAAAATTGGGACCACAAATTAAAGTGCTAACTGCAATGTTATAAAAAATGTAAGCTGCCCATGTTAATATTCTTTACTTGTTAAATACAAAAATCCAATAAATAAAACCTACCCGACAGCGCTACGCAAAAGATGATGGCTGTAACCCCCTCAAAGCAATGAATCCACTTCTTCCGCTCCGATCTCTGGCCGCCCACGTCAAACAATCTGTAAGAAAAGTTCACACATTAAAATCACATCAACCCAAACTTAACCAATCTGAGATCCAAACTCACTTAAAGTGCAGCTGCTTGCAGGAGAAGTGCGTCTCAATGATGCCAGTGGTCTTCACCCGGGTACGGAGCACATCCTGCTGGGTGGGAATATAGTTTGGCTGCGCGATGCGGTCCAGCGAGTTGAGGTAGTAGCCCGCCGAGTCATTCAGCTGATATTCGCGGGAACGGGCGAAACTCTGCTGTACTCCACCATCGGCCCAGAGTTTCTTCATTAGGAGAACAATCTCGGGCAGCAGGATGCCTTCATCGGCGGCGGAGGCGTGTGTGAAGAACTGGCGGGCGATGTCCGTCCTGCCAGGATCGGCAAACTCGATCTTTAGACGGCCCATGGCCCGGATGATCACCATCAGGCTCTGGACCGTGTTGCTGTATACCACGCGACGGTACTCCTCGCACTCCTCCTGCGAGTAGCCAGTCTCGTGGATGATCTTCATCTGTTTTACTATTGTGGATTTGCCGGATTCTCCGGCGCCTGAAAGAATAACAAAAGAGGAAAGATATTAATAACGGATATAATGGACTATGTGGGGTTTTTTTATTGTTTAAATATTTTTATTTAAATGTATTTTGTGCATCATTAGTGGGGTTATAATTGAACGAGTTCTGGTTGCCTTTATAAATGAATCAAGGTTTTATAAAAGCTTCTACTGAAAATAATGAAATTGTAAAGGAATTTTATTTATCAAAATGTGAAATATTAAATAAATTATATAAATAATATTGAGAGGTATTAAAATAATCTAAAACACATTGCCATGGCTTCCACAGAAGGGGTGTGCGCTCATTCATGCAAATTGCTTCTCCCTGGTGGGCGTGACCTGTCCATTACTAATCGAAATATCACGTTCGGAGCTCCAGAAGCTGAATGAATCGATGAGTGTACGACCGTAGGAATGAATATGGAAAGAGGTGGACCTGAAGCTGGGGGTAATGTGACGAGGAATTTATGAATGAATGAAAACGATGCCAGAAAACACGCTCAATTGGCGGGATCAAGAGGCCAAAAAGCTGCCGGTTTACTCTTAATTGCGCTGGTCATGTTGAAGTGAATGAATCTAGAGAATGAATAAGATACCATATAATAGAACAGAAAGAAATATTATTACCAAAAAGAGCTCACAAATATTTATAGCAAAATAAATGCTTTTATTTATTAAATTTTGCGCAAACTTAATCATTATTTGCAGTATTTCTGTTGCCATGGACTGAGTTCCAATGCCTTTTTAAATATAATCGCCCAGCCCTTTCTCAGGTTCATTGAACCTCCTCCCCCGGCGACATCCGACAATTCTCAACGGCTATCAAAACCCGACACAACAGTATGCTTTTGAAAACTTTCAATTGTAAAATGAGACCTGACCGCCGCGAGAGCTTTAATAAACAAACACATTCGGCTGACCACATGAGTTTAATTTCTGTTTCGAATGATAAAAAACATAATCACATTACGTGTTTACCAGTTTCCCTTTCCGATAAAGACAGCTCAGCAAATTTAATAGTGAAAAAAATGGCAAAACAAAAAGTATAAATAAAAAAAATGGCAACTCTTGTCGCTGAGCCGGTCTAAGTTTTATTTCAGTTATCAAGCGCTATACGAGTGTTGCTGAGGGTATATTGCAACAATGGCGCATTAAGCCGCCTTTTTGTTGCAGTTTGGGTCCATTCCCAGAGCCCAGACTTTCGGTCCCAGTCCCAGTCACAGCCCCCGGATGATTAGGTAATTACTAGAGCTCTAATACACCATTACTTTCACTTTTTTCTCCATTTCAGGGTTTGGATGGCACCTGCACTAAAGCCGTGCTTTGTTTTAATACCTACTTTTTTTATTTAATATGTAAGTCATATAAGTTTTAAAGCTTCCTTGTGGCTCCAGCAATTTTCAGCTCAATTTCATTAATCTCAATGTGGTTTAACAAAGGTCCCTAGGACTGGTTTCGATTTTTTCTCTCTAGTAATTCAAATTAAAAGATTTCAAATATTTAAGCTCAATTCCAGGAATCATCGTTAAATTAATATATATTCTTGAAAGGAATATATTTTTTTGTATTTTTGATTACATTATATGAACTATTAATATTTGTCTTAATCCACAATTTTTACCTAAAAAATATGAAGCTTTAGCAAGTATACAATCTTATTTTTAGCTTAATTACAATATGTTACCTCATTTTCTCTCTTAAAATCGACCACTGTACCGCCATTACCATTGCTTTAAGCATATTTTCGTAAACAAACCCCAAATAGTTATTTTTAATTTTAGGTAATCTTAACAATGCGTACTAATTTTGCAATAAACTAAATGTCGTAAAGCCAGAAACAAAAAAACACACAGCGCTCACAGAGATAATGGCCGAAAAACACGGTCGATCGTCGTCACATAATGATGAAAATGACAGATCTGAATACGAATATGGACATTAGGCGACGTTCAAACCTGCCACTGCCACCGTATGGAAAAAATAAAACGAACAACAAAAACCACAAACGAACGGCAGAAAAAGGTCAATTTAATAATAATAATAATAGCAACAAATTGTGCATGTGTGTGTGTATGTATGTCTGGGTATTCATTTATCAATGCACCGTTAGACTGTGTGTGCCATAACAAGGGATAAAGGCAGGGAGAGACGGGCGGGCGCAGGGCTAGAACAACGGCGGCGGTACGCACAAAAGCGATCTTAAGCCGCGCTTACAAGCCCATTATCATCGCGATCGTGCTGATCGTGCCCCTTGCTCAAACGGTATTATAATTAACATCATTATGCAGTGGATATCGCGCGAAGAGCGAAGCTCTTGGGACTCTGGAATCGCAGAAAGTTGGATTTTTTCAAGCAAATGCCTTCTTCTCAAGTCAAATAAGCGAGCCCGAGGGATCGCAATTTTCTTTTATTAGAAATTATAAAAAAAGCTCGATGAGGTATAATTAAATATATTTTTAGACGCTTATATTTGTATATTTGTTTTTTTTTTTTGTTTTAGGCAATTCTTCTTTAAAATAAAGCCCAGGTTTTTCCAGTAGTTTGGGTTAATTCCAGCGTTAAATTAGAAAGCCTTAACTCAATATTATTTGCTTAAACCTTAAGAAGAAAGATAATATAGTTTCATTCCTGAAATAGTCTGACTCAACCAGGGACCACTGTAATACCCTCTAGGGAGTGCACTACCCGGGCGTGTGCAGTCCAGTAATTGGCCTGGAGAGATGATTGAAGTGTTGTAGAATCATCATTAGAAGCGGTGACTAAGGCCCCCTCATTGAGAACCCCAAACCGAAACAATAGCCCAAGACAAAGAGAGGAGAGGAGAGGAGAATCGTTGTACTCCTCTCTCTTTCTCGTTTGGGAAAGTGTTTGCGCCATGAGTAATCGTGTTAAATGGCGCCTGGAAGTAAGTTATCGGAGGAGGTGGCGGAAATGTGTTAATCAGCGGCGCCAGGGTGTAAAATTGTGCGGATCGACTAAAAAAGTAAACAATGAAATCAGATGAAATAGGGCCGTGCAACGGAAACCCCCACCCCGGCCTAGTGATGAACCCAATGATGACTTTCACGCAAAATCTTACTTATCATCAGCGTTTTCCCCCCGACTTTCTTATATAAATTATTACGGATTCATCAATTATTTAACTGTTTATATGGTTGGAAATTGACGTATAAGGTCGTTTAGCGATAATTTTGATAAGCGAAATGATACTTTCAGGGTTTGTTTGTATGGGAATTCTTGAAAATAAAAAATATATATATGTACGAGTATAGTCTGTAGATTAAGTCGCTGTGTTGACAGTCTGCTGGTACTTCGATTTTGATATTGGTGTGCCCGAAGCATGACATTTGTTTGGTTTATATACTATGTATATGACTTTTTAACAGATATGTATATAGTTTGTGAGAGAAGCTTACTCATGCCCCAAATAGGGCTTAAGTATTCTTTCTTTCTCCGCTCTCACTCTCTCGATGCAAATATCGTTAAACAAAAAAAAAATAAACATTAATTCGCATTCTTTTCCCTTGAACACGAAATGTTATCGGCTTGTAGACTTATGGAGTGGGGAAAAAGAAATTCAACTGAAAGTTGTAGTTTTTCAATTGAATGGCGTGCAGAAAGGGAAAAAAGAGAGAGGGCAGGGCAGGGCGAGTGTAATATAAATTGAGTGTCAGCAGCGGAGGAGCTTTTTATTAAATCTACACAATAAGCCCAGCCAACAGCGTTGGGGGCTGTCAATTCCGAATCCAATTTGAGAGAAGCAGTCTCTGCGGGGGCACGCAGAAAAATAAAGTCATTCCTCGGAATAATTGTAATTGTTTAATATTAATTTGTAAGATTTGTTGACTGATTTTAACTAGTATCTTGCAATTTAGTAGCCTTAACACCTTTGATAGTTATTTTTTTGAGTAATTAAATTGGTACTTGGGAATTTTAGGTGCAATACCTGATAACATTTGCGGCTTGTTTGTAGAAATTAGTCAAGATCTCAACATATATTTTAGAGATCCTAATTCTGTTAAATATAGGTTCAAAAAATTATTTTTTCTTTATAAAAAATATAAATAAATATATATTGGTTGTCCGCTTTATTTTTATGTAATTTCCCTTTTATGTAAGTCCCCTTTTTTTTTTTGCCGTGTAACTCTGGCAGCTGCATTTGGTGGTGGGGCCATTTATTTGCGCTAATATCGTTCACCCCACTTGAAATGTCAGCGAACAAATAACAAAGCAACAATAACAACATTAACAACAACAACGAATGGCCAATTACTCAGCTTCGAGAGTGGGAGACTCAACCACGAAGAGAGAGAGAGCGCAGGCGCAGCGGCAAAAGAAAACAACAAATACAGATCAGAGATCAGAGAGCAGTTTTCGTTATAAAATAACAGAAGTGCAAACACACTCACACGCACACACACCCATACAAACGCACTGCAACAATATCAACAATTAAACCAAGTGCAGCGGCAGCGGAAAAATGTTAGCCTGAAATGCAACTAGTGCAAGGTGTTTTCTGGCCTCAGCCGTCAACCTGCATCAACTTACACTGGCCAACCTGGCTTCTTTTCAGCTGGAAAACCAGCAGGGAAAATATGTGATAAGAGTG
Source organism: Drosophila tsacasi (assembly GCA_018904565.1). Lineage (NCBI taxonomy): Eukaryota > Metazoa > Arthropoda > Insecta > Diptera > Drosophilidae > Drosophila > Drosophila tsacasi. The sequence goes on from JAEIHY010015978.1 coordinate 13,145, forward strand.
AATACAAGAAGTAAACAAAGTGGGGGTTGAAAACTCAAAACCTCTAAGTTCTGGACATTTTCTTGGCACTTTCTTTTTCCTTTTTAAAAACTGGTTTTCAGTGACTCCAATTTTCAATTTAGATTTGTGTGTAAGGAAAAGTACATAATGAGAAGGAAAATAATGTAAAAAATCAATAAAAAGCTATATAAAATAACAGAAAATATTCTAAATTATTTACTGGGTTGTATATCATTATCATTATCCTAAAGATTGAAAAATGTTGACACATCTCAGAAATAAGTGCCTATTACAAATTACAAATATCTCAAATATTAAAAAACCTCAAAAATCCAAGGTGCTCTTGTTATCCACTTTCCACTGTACCTTTTTGCCTGGCACTGGGTGATGCCTTAGTCATCTCGGGTCGTTTCATTAGTAAATCAGCAGCAACACAATATCGCAGAAAAAGCTGGAGAAAAGCCTCAACTGCATTGTTTTGCGAAAAATGAATGGCAATGAAAATGAAAAGTACACAAGCACTATCGTCGTTCCCATATCGTGTCTGTCTGTCTGTCTATATGGCAGATGTGTCTATGTACACAGGTGTGTGTGGAAAATTTAATTGCAGAAGGTTAGGTCGCGCTAGCGGCATTTCATTTCAATTCGCTGCCTTTGCCGCAGAGGTCGGGTCACCAATGCTGCGATACGATACGATGGCGCCTCGACGCTTCAATGGGCTCTCCCCTCCCTCCGTAAGAAGAAACCAATGCAACCAGAGCTCGAACCACCGCCGATAATCAGCCTCGTATCAAAGCGCCACAAACATGCGGCGCCCCACTTGTTCTATCGGCGGCAAGGCGATCCAATCCGAAAGATCTGAAGAACAGTGCGTGTCAGAAGACGAGAATCGAGAACGGAGGAGACCAGACATTTGGTTTCAATTTACGTTCAATTCCCTTATCGCCAACGAAATAGTGGACGCAGACACATTGCATAATGCACACTCAAGCAAACAGTTGGAACTGTTTACAAGCTTTTATTTACAAATACGTTGGGTTTAGGAAAAACTTTAAATATACAAATAAAGGTGTTATACGGTTTAGACCACATTAATGAAATTTAATACTCAGATCCCATTTATAGGATACAAATAAACAAATATTATTTATAATTTGTATTCCTTAGGAAAACATTTAACATGAATTTGTAGTTGATATCACAAACCGAGGTATCACTGTAGCACTCTAACAGAACTAACAGTTGTTTGCCAGGCGCTGGAAGACACTGGAAGGAGGGGGTTTTCCCTAGGGGATTGCCGGCACAAATCCTGCGCCAAACTCACCACAGTCGCCGAAAAAAAAGGTCCAAGTCGAAACCCACCCCGCCCAGGTTAAAAAACGAGGTCAAGCCAAGCTAATTTTGCACAGAATACGCCATTCGAGAAGTAAATGAACGTTAAAAGTAAAAGGAGAATAAAGGAAGGGAAGTAGTGGGAAGTAGCAAGAGCAAAGACGCACCCAAGAGCAGCAGTTTCACCTCCGAGGCGGCTCGCTCGCCCTCCGCCCGCAGCGCCCGATCGATGTTCTTGGAGCGTTCGATGGCCTCTTTATCGCGTGCTGTACTCACGGCACAACCCATATTCGCTGCTTGTCTTTATCGCTTTTTAATTTTCAATCCTCTGGAGCTTGGCAACAGGCCCTCGCTTTCCCGGCGACTTCCGCACTTTTCACTCGCGTTTTCCGCACTTTTCGGCAGTTTTCCAGATGCGTCTGCGCGTCGTCGGCTGTACGCTTTTTTCTTTCTTTCTTTTCCCCTTTTCGGTGTGTTTCCACCTCTCCACCGATCACACATGCGCACACGCACGCACACAAACACACGCTGAGCGTTGCAGACGCTCCTCAATTCACAGTTGTTTAATTTAATCGCGGTTTCGTTGCAAATTCGTTCGTTTTCGGATTTAATTTATTTTCCAATCTTTTGTCGCTTAATTCCGCTTATCCGCCGATTTTAACTGTGAATCACGATCGATAGAGGTGACATCAATGTAGGGGTGCGGGAAACATCGATGGAAATATCGATATATTTTGTGACATTTTTCTTGCACATTAATTATTGTTTTTTTTTTATTGTTCTTTTATTTTTGTTTTAAATACAAATTTCATTGTGAATTTTAATTTATATTTAAAATTTTTGAATTTTTATGACACATTGACACAATATATCCGTGTTATCGATGATTTGGTTTCGATAGTATCTGAAATCTTTTATAAAACTGATATGAAAAGGGTTCGGAAACTTGTATTATACTCCAACTGGTATAAATGGTGGAAAACTCTGCTGTAACATGAACCGATAGCTTAGATCGCTTAAAATATTCAAACACTTTGCAACACTTAATATTCAGTGAAGAGAACTGCCAACTAGTCTTATGTTTCGTGTTAATTGGCGGTCAGTTTAAAAATGTTTGAAAATAATACATACCATCATAATTTGTTTACTCTACCATAATAACCGAATGATCTATTTTATGTTTTACTATTCCAGAGGTTTACATTTTAAGATGTTTAGATGTTTATTGATCAAATTTAAAATGAAATTTGTAAACATAATTTAGAATCACAATTTCCTATGGTTAATTATAGTCTTTAATCTGGATTAACTTATGACTAATTAGACTTTTCGACTGGTCAAGTCGATACTTAATTAATTATGTTTGCAATCCCATTATTTTCCTCAACTTGCCCTTTTGGCTGGGTCTTTGTTTGTTGTTAAAACGCTTTAAGTATAAATAAACCTTACCGAAAATATGTTGTTGTTGTTGTTCGGATATGCAGGCGGTCGTCGTCCACCCCTTCCATCTCATCCCCCCGTAGTCTTTCTCCGCTCAATGTGGACGCAAACCGAAAGGAAAAAGTTCTCAGGGCTCTGGAATAAATAATATTTGCCTTTTCGGGACAATACACTTTTGAATTTTTAGAATTGGATTCCAAATGTGTGCAGTTGCATGTGCGTTTGGCTGGATGCTACAGGGCAACTTCCCTTAAGGTACAAGAGAATACTAAAAATTGATTTCGGAACGATATGTAGGAATATATTCTCTAATAGGGGATCTTCCCTGTACTCAAAAATCGAAGATATTAAAGAAGAAACTTGTCTAGATTGGAGGTCGCGCAGGGCTTTCCGCAGCTAATTTATCTAAACAAAAAGGAGATCCAAAGACAAGGCAGGAAGAAAAGGAAGGGGATGGCGAAGGAGAGGAGCAACAAGAGAATCAAATGAAGGGGTCGCAGTGCAAAAGTTTTGCTGCCGCTGCTGGGGAGGAGGACGACGTCAAATGTTGCCATCTCCCCCCTCCCTTCCTGGTGCATAGGTGGAGGCCATCAACACACGGGTCATGATTTACACATGTTTACACGAAATGTGCGGCAGTTTGGAGGGGAAACGGGATCGAGATCCCGCTGCCGTATGAATGAATGATAGTTTCGCCTCCTTGCTGCCCCTGCACCCTGCTGCATTGGTGTTGTAATTTATCGTAAAAAGCGCAGGCTAGAGAAATATGGATTTCTGCGGTTATTCTGACTGTGTGTGTGTGTGTGCATCGTGGGAGTGGGAGGAGGGAAGGAGAGGCTGCGCTTTGGGTGGTCTCGCTGCCTGTCTCTTTTGCACTTGTGGCGTGCAGCTGAGGCGCATGCTGCCCGCATTGTTATTGCTCTCGTTGCTGCTGCTCTTATTGTTGTTGTAGCTGGAATCCCAAACTGTTTGCTGATGCCAACAAATTTGACGAACGTCGACGTCGTCGTCGTCGTCGGCATCTCATCCAAAAACTTCAATCGGCGTGCGCTCAAAAAACACACACACACGAGAGATGGAGGAAGCTGGAACAAAAAGCAAAAACAACAAGCTGCCATGCAAACAGCCGGTGGAAGAAGAGGGAGTAGGAGCAATTACAAGGATGGAAAAGGCCTTGAAATAGATATACCGTTAGATCACCCACACATAGAGAACATGTGTGCAGAGGGAGAAAATCTAAGTGCATTTGAAGAAGGAATTTATTTAGATATATTTTTTTAAACCATAATAAAATATAGAATTAAGATTTTTAATAAATTATGAATAATTTAATTTAACAAACATTGCTTTGGGTAGCGGTCACACTAGATTTTAGCTTTCCTTCTTGTTTATTTCCTTCCTATTATTTAAAATTAGATCATACATATTTTTATACACTATTTTAAAATAAAATACAGCAAATACTAAAATCTACACGTTATCGATTGAAAAAATAAATATTTTTTCTCCCTGTGCAGAGAGTTTAGCACATGTGTTCGATGGCACTGGGCAAACTCACGATTGAGAAGATTAATTTCCCCGATAATTCGGGAAGCGGAAAATTCAGTTTTCGTTTCGTATGAAAACTTTTGCCGCCCCGTTGAAAGGTGGAACAGACAGGCGATAATACACCCCCAAAGCCCCTCCCACATCCACCCATTTACACACACACAGCACACAGCACTCACCCGCAAGTGAAGTTGCAGACGTTTAAAGAGTACTGATGGATTCTTCGGGGCGTCGATCGTTGATCGTCGGGCGATTCGATTGATTTTCGGCACTTTTTCAAAAGCCGTCAAGAGGCCGACAAGTAGAGAAAATAAATTGGTGGAGGGAATAATGGGTGTAGTCCCATAGGTGTAGAAAGAGCGAGTTTGTAGTGTAACAGTCAGTTTATAGAAATTTTAAACTAATTTTAAATTCATTGTACTAACCTTTGAAAAGTAGATTTTATTCAGCAAGTTTTAGAAGTTTAAATTCCCATTTTAGCTCCGTTTTATATCCGCTAAAATGTTCATTTTCCAAATATAACATAGATAGCTGAACAAAAGACTCAGAAGATTTATCCCCCATATAGACATTCGTTGGCCAAAACCATCTTTAAAGACACCCCCAACCCCGGCTAACCCCATTGATCCAATAAATTCCAACGATTCGCCAACGAAATGAGGCCGCAGAATCGTAAAAGCAGATCAGATCGAATAATCTCTTCAACTAAAATTAGCCGCTTCAAATTGTTTACGCGCTGCCATAAAGTAATAATTACCCAAAAGAAAAAGTTCCACGTTCCACATATATTACACCGATCGATCCCAGTTCGATCAATCGCACCCCAGGGCAGCGTAAAAAAATATATATAAAAATAAAGCAAAAAGAATCGAGCTGGTAAAAAGTATTTCAACTATATTGGTTGTCTTGGGCCGACAAGTGTGACGATAATGGAAGGGGTAGACTCTATTTTTTCCCTCATTTGTTTACATCGACCGAAGGAGGAAACCCAAAAATATAGATCTTACATGGCCATACGGCTGCAACCTGCCGCCGAAGAGCATGCGGAGATCGGTTCGAGGCAGGAAGCTAGAATCGCTGGCAATGCAATTGAATTGCCATTAAATTGGAAAGAACCCAGAATGCATTCGATTGTAACCACCACCCACTCGCGAGTGTGAAATTTATTGGAACTACAAAGTTTTCGAGTCGTTGTCGTGCATCTGGAACTCGGGCAGGGATCACACATGGAAATATTACGATGGTTTAGGTGACTTGAGGAAATTTCCCTTCTACAGAATCGGGGAAACGGAACTGAAAGAGTTAATTTTCAGATCCTGTGGAATCACGGCAATGGTCAGTCCGGTTCTTTAGGCGACTAACGACTCCTTAGCCGCACAAGGAGGTGGTGGTCACAATGGGTACTTTTGATGTTTCTTCAAAATTTTGATGTTTCTTTCTGGTCAATCTGGCTTTTCTTCACCTCCACAACACCCCTGGGGGTTTTCAGGCATCATAAACCGCCCCTGGAAATGTAGTTATATCACTTGTCTGGTTCTCGTTCTGGTTCTGTGTCTGGCTGGTCTTCTCGAGCTATTTTCGCCCGATTTTAGTTGGATGCTTTATGGCTTTATAATGTCTGGGCGCGTTCCGTTTTATGATCTGCCCGTAAAACGGACGCCGATTCATGTTGGGCCCCCGGCAACAATATGGTAATTTGTTGGCCATTATATGATCTGATTTGGAACGGGGTTGCTTTCTGGTTCTTAGGGTTGTGTCTGTAAAGAATAGAGGGGTGAGAGATGATTGATAATAGCTCTGTACTATTAGGTGTTTCTTCACAAAAAAACTGAAGAGCTTGTTCTTATAAACTATATACTTCAATTCGGTTCAAAAGTTGTATCCAAAAAACCTCTTACCTACGACCTCTTTGGCTGATCTTCCTGGGCCATCTCGTTCTTGGCATCCTTTCGGAAATTCTGGTATTTGTCAAGGATCTTACTGAAGATACCCATCTCGTTTTTCACAGCCGTGTGTTGGCGAAGAATCACCAAAGTTCGGCGACACTGCAGAAAAACACCCGACATTTTGTTTATTTTTTTTTCTTTTTCTGAACTGCTCACCAGATCGACGTGTGGAGAAACTAAAACTGATACTGGAAATTTCGACTCCAAACAGGCTGAAGTTTTCTACAAGGCGCACTTGGACCCAATTGAAATTTACACAAATTTACTTTGATTCTTAGGGTTTTGGGGCTTGCTGGTCGTTCTTGTTAGGTTTGGCATCACCCGGCTTGTTTTTGCAGCGTGGACCGGTGGGTAATACAACTGTGCGTGGTGAGGAATGACAAGCTAGTGCCTCAATGATAGGTTTATATTATCTCCTACCTTTTCCGCAGATATCGGTTTCCTGCTCCTTTTTATTATCCTTTGATGCGTCGCACGGGCCCGCCTTCTTTTTGGGATCGTTCTTATCTACCGATTTCGACATGAGGCGAGGGCGTATTCCTGTCATCAGTTGTATTAAGAACACTTTTCGCAGCGAATTCATAGTTCTAAAATTATTAACCAAATACAAGAAAATAACTAAATACAATTTTAAATGTACACTCGAATTTGTTGATTAAATCTATAAGATAACCGAAATAAAAGTCAGTGAGGAATTTTTGTGGGTAAGTTAAATTCAAAAGTTGCTTTGATGCGGGTTTTCTTTTTAATGAGTTTACATTACAGATTATATTTTACTATTAATTAAAGCCTTAACTATACTGGCTTGTTTAAATTCTCCAAATAACATGTATCGAACATTTTTAATGCAATTATTAGGTATCTATATCCGATTTATGGGCATTACTTCTAAAACTATTTTTTCAAAATTGTTTACAATTTTTAAAATATACGCAATGTCCCGTTCCAACGCATATAAATCCAAATATTACTTAAGCCTTCATTATAAATAAAACAAAACATTAAATTCTCATTAAACTTGATAAAAGTGACATAACTTTAATTTTCAACAGTTTCTTTACTTCACTTTAATTTATGATTGGCATGTTTTTCCAATGTGATTTAGGATTGTCATTTTGATGGTGGCATTAAAAAAAGAACCATTTCTTTTTCTTGCATGGATCTGGGCATGGTTTCGGCTTTTTACAGGGTTTCGGGCATGGCTTCTTCTTTTTGCAAGGATCCGGGCATTTGGGCTTTTTACAAGGATCCGGGCATTTGGGCTTCTTACAAGGATCCGGGCATTTGGGCTTTTTACAGGGATCCGGGCATTTGGGCTTTTTACAAGGATCCGGGCATTTGGGCTTTTTACAAGGATCCGGGCATGGTTTCGGCTTTTCCGGTTTCGGCTTTTTACATGGACATGGTTTCTTTTTAGGGGGGTCTTTCTGGTTGCTCGGATCCTTGTTAGTGGGATCCATATTGCCGGTATCAGGGCAGGGATCGTTCATGCAAGGATCCTGCTGGAAGTAATCCTGATTAGACGCCTGCCAACAGGAGTGATGCCCACAGAAGTTCTTCTGGCCGGTTTCCTGCTCCCTTCTGTACCTGGTCATCAAAGCATCGCTCATTTTCATGAACATTGTGGTTGTGAATCGATGCATCCTTGGTTCCTGTGCTGCCAAAAGTCGGGTTGCCAAAAGGGTATAAAAAATACTTAACCTGAATTTGGAGATCTGTTTTCTAGTACTTCCACAGTCACTGCCAGTAAAATGTGTTGTGTGAGTTGAGAGCCTTCTCTCTTGCTGCTCTGTTTGCCTTTTTTTTGGTTTCGAGTTCGGCGCGTTCGGTTTCATTTACAGTTCTCCATGGCTACTGGTTCCCGATCCGGTCTCAAGTGCCGACCACACATTATCTCATCCTTGGACTGTGCGTATCCTTCGGGAAAGCGGGAAATCGGCTGGTCGGCGCCACGTCAAAATATTTGTCGTCAGCGCCTCAATTGGTTCGATTTACGATCTTGGTGTGGATAATTAGGCGACTCCTGCGACGGGATGTCGCCGTCGATTAAACCAACAAAATGAACATTTACTTTTGGTTTACTTTACCCTCCCCTGGCAGCCACTTGAACATGATCTTGGTATTCATCACAGAACTTGACTTTTCACTAATGAACTGGTGTTGATGGCTTGTCAAAGGGGATACGGTTTGCGGGGTTAAATGATTTTTTTAATTTGGGAAACGGTAATAAATCTTGGTTTAAGGTTAAGGGTTTTTTGTAATATAAATACAATGTTATATTAGGAATTCCTATAAATTTCATGAACTGAATAAATAAATATTTCAATAAGCACTAAATACTTTAGTTAAAACTCAACATTTATTTGCATATTTCCCCAGTTCACATACTTCAAGGTATTTTTATAAAAAAAACCTTTAATTTTAAGTCAAAGAAAATGCCATTTTCCCTCTCTTCCTATATATCCTTGAGATCTATAAAATGTTTTAAGGCTAATTGTTCCAACATTCAACTGTCAAGTTGCGAAACTCACTACAACCCATGACATTTCAATGTTGGCCAAGCAATCTACTGATCGTTTTTTGTATCTTGCGGATATTTTTAGCCCCCACAGGTGCGTTGCTGCTCCCGCCGAAGGCCAAAGACCACGAATCGGAGCTGCGGAGACGCGACTACAAAAGCCTTGGAAGAACAAAGCGAAAGCGAACGACACGGAAGAATTCTGTGGAAGAGGGGCGAGCCAGAGATCTGGGAGCAGGGAGGCAATGACGACAATGAGCGTCAACTGAAAAGAAGCAGATGCCAAGCCCAATAAAGGGTATCTGGGAGATACCACACCGCAGATTGCAGTAGAAAAGATACTGTAGCTCGTAGCTGGTAGCTCGTTATGTGTGTGCGTGATCAGCCATTTTGGCAAAAGTGCTTAAGCCCAGAGATTGATTACTGCCAACGTTGCGGAATCGATGATCGCATAAATCGCCGCCGATCAGATGTTCGCTTCGGTCTCGTTCTGTTTCCTGTGAGTCAACGCATTTTTAAGTACCGGCAATCAAGCTAAAAGCTAAACAACCCAAAAGCGGCCCAAGTGGAAATCGTAGAGGATCATTGGCTCTTCGCCGAGTGGCCCCGTATCTGGTAGATCGTTGCCTTCCCTCTCGTTTTTCTTTCTTCTCTCGAGAGTTCTTTTTTTTGTTCTCTTAATTTTTGTACATTTGGCGCAATTATTGCGCACCAAATGGATCGCAAGTCTATAAATTGTTCGATTTTATTGCGCCAGCTTCGACAGTTGAATGGCGCAAAGCGCCAACAGGGGTAACAGGGTGGGGGGAGGACTGAGCGGGTTCAGTTCGCATAGTTTGGCAATGGCATCTTCTTGGCCATCTTGCGCAAGTCGGCCATCTTGCCTTCGATGCGCACACACATAGCACATAGCCGGGTATATTTCACACATAGGCAAAGGTGTTTATGGCCGCCACGTGAAAAGCCAAGTGCCATAGTGGGGCAATCGCCAATCCCCGGTCACCACGGGCGGCACAGTCCGAAAATGCCATTAGCTGGGAAAATATGGCACAACCTGTAGAGAAATCAAAGGAAAAACCTATTTTTGGTTAGCTTAATGGGCTAAAGTGGATATTTTATAGCTTTTTCTGGGTATTAAAACCTTTTTCTTATACATTTTAAAATAAAAATTATGCTGAAATTGTAAGGGCAAAACTGTTTAATATTTTCTAAATGAATGTAAGCTTAATTTCTCATTATTTGAAGATAACAAATATCTCTTTCATATCCCTATTTGCATATATAAAACGCCCTTTCCTCTTCTGCTTTACCACAAAATAAAATTTTATATTTCTTCAGCTTAGTTCCATGGTGTAATAGTTTGCTAAAAGACTCTCCACCCTCCTTCACTTGATATACCTTTCTAATCCCAAATAAAAATCCATCATGGATTATCCATGTTTATGCCACTCAAGTTTGTCAACCGCATTTGGCCCAAACAAGATCGAATCCACTTAGCCAGAAACGAGCGCATTTAATGGGAAATGAAGCGCGGAAATTCATAAATATTTACAAACACACATAATTACAGTCGTGGGAAAAAACAATAACAACCTAAAAACGTGGCTGGTTAAAAAACAAATGAGAGCAAAATCAAAATTGTGTTTATGTGTTTCTTTTTGATTTTGATGTTTTTCGGCAACACGTGATCCTAATCAAGAAACTGGGTGATAAACAATATAGATTCGAGATCGGGAATCGGCAACGAGATACATATATATGTATATAGTAGTACTGGACCGGAATTTGTAAATATTTAAACAAAAGTCTTTGGCCGGCCAAGAAGTTCTAACTAGACGGCATAATTTTCAAATTTTTCGGTTCGAAAACTCTATGTAAATATTTTGAAATTTCCCCAGATTCCTATGCATATCTCTCGGCTCCGATTTGATTATTTATTGTCTGGGACTGGGCAAGGGTACCGAGGGGGAGAGGGGATGAGGGGGTGACTGTTTAATAAGCGGGGGCGTGGCAGGCGTGGTATTAGGTGCAATTGTTTGCTTTTACCACCAGTTGTTGTAGGTCAGTGTGCAAAAACAAATCCGAATGCGGCGGCGGCTTCTTCTTGTATACAACAAGTCGTCGGTGGTGGTTGATCGTGATCGTGTGTTTAGAGCACAGCGTTTAATTGTTAAATGTTTATTAAAACTACAGTTTAAACAATGGCCAGTGCCAGTGCCTCTGCCTCTGCCTCTGCCACTGCCTCGCGCTCTCTCCAGGATCACCGCAACACCATCAATGGGATCTGGGATGGAATCGGGATGGAGATGGAGAGATCGGCCGGCTCAACGCGTCGTATACATAATTTTGTTTACAAACATCACGCATAGAGAGAGTAGTAAACAATTTTCGGCCATTTAATAACATTAACATTAAAATTAAAAGCAAAACAAGCAGTTCTGCCCGTCTCTACGCCAACTTATCTTTATTATGATTATCTGAACTTGAAAGCGATGACGGCTTTTGTTTGGGAATTCCCTTGGCTATGTTTATGGATCTGCTCAGTCTGGCCAACGATTTCTGCATAGGTTATGGTTATATACCATTTGGACCATGGATTTCAATCGAATCCGGACGGAACTGTTGGCCCAGTTAAGGATGACGCACTCTGCGTGTGTGGCCATCGGACATCGTCTATAAATAACTCGACTGGCTATAAAGACAAGATGTCGTAGCGGGAAATGCAAAATTATAAATTCTATCTTGAATATCGGTTGGGAAAATTTCTTGGCAAACATTTCTGCTGAAACGGAAACTGTCAAAATATCGAAACTGCCTGTATCTTTGATCAGATTTTCCAATAAATATTCCGTTTACAGTTTACTACAGTGTAAGCCCTGCACAAATCAAATTGCGGATGGGAAAATGTTGATTGATTTTGTGGCCAATTTTTACGATTTTACGTTTTATTTAGCCTTGAAACTGTTTCTGAAAGGAAATAGATTTTGGAATTACTTAAAATATGTATTTTGGTGTTTTTTTTTAATTTTTAATATTTTTTCTTGATTTCAAGGTAAGATATTTATAAGAAATTAATTTGCAATAATAATGAATAATGTCTAGAAAAGTTTATACAATTTTGAAGCTTCTTTCTGTGAAACATATTCATATTTATGATTCAATTAACTTAAATTAATTGATTAATCTTTTGAAAATCCAATATTGCATTAATAATCCCTATTTTAAATCAAGAAAACATTAATAATATATACTATGTAATGCCATAATAAATCACATTAAGGCTTAAATCATTTTGTTAAAGTCGATTTCTCGATTTCTCAGAAAATCATCCCAGAACAGAACAATTAATAAATTTTCCCGCCATTTTCAGGGTCTTGTGAGGTATTGTTCGGGGCCTGTTTAATTTATTCCTCACTCGCAGCGAAAATTCCTGAAAACAAAAGCAGCAGCAAAATCGAATATAAAAATAAAAAAAATTAAAGAACAGAAAAACGAAAACGAATAAGGAGAAGTAATAATAATCAAAAGAAAAATTAATTTATGGCCTCCAAACCGCAGAGGCCGCAAGAAAAATGGCCAAAAGTGAAAAATATCTGTATGCCAAATCGAAAATTACTAAAGAGAGTGGAATGCTGTGGGGAAATTTGGAAAACCCGAAACCCCATGGCATGGAAATGGCTCTGGGAAATTCGCAGAAAATGGCGAGTGGTGGCTTGATATATGGCGGATGAAATTAAAATATCTTTCAAGACAGACCACGGACAGACCAGCAAAATAGGAAAATAACAAAATAAAAGTGTAGCCGGCTAGCGGAACGGAATTTTCTTCGCTTTTCCTCCTTGCTCCTTCCCTCCCTGCTCTCCCCCCTTTGGGTTTCTCAATCAGTGCCCGCCGCCGTCGACAAATAGAATTTCGTGAAATGTAAACAAAACTCCGCCTCCGTGTGTCCCTCCCACAATATGTATCTCTGTATCTCTCAGAGCGCTCCCCTGTGTATCTCGTTCTTCGTTTTTCGTTTCTCGCCTTGCTTTTCGCTTTCGGATCCCCAAATCGAATTGAAACATCGCCACGAGAGAGAAAGGGAGAAAGCAGGGCAGCGCCAGAGGGCCAGAGCAAGAGGGAGCACATCGTCGCCATCGTCTCAGCTCAGTCGCGTAGAAGGGGGAGCTATTATGGCAAGGAGGTTTTTAATAAAGAATTGTATAATTAATAATAAAAATAAAATACATTTAATTTTATTAGATAGCTTTTTAAATTAAATAATAGCAATAACATACGTTTTAATAATTAATTATTATTACTTTTTATTTTAGTTAAGTAAAATGAATAGGATAATTCAAACACCCTTGCTTTTTGTTACTAAATCATAAAAAAATGGATCATAGTTAAGTCAAAAACGCATTGATCCAGGAAGCTGTTAATTTGTATTAAGGAAAAAAATCTGCATACTAAATTTAAAATATAAAATGCAATTCGTTGTCAATTTACGACATCTTTAATGATAACCCCTTTGAACATTTTTTGAAGTAAAAATTAAAATTTTGTAATTATCATTATTTAATATTTAATTATGGTAGTTATGATTTTAATGGTTAGTTAAAATATATATTATCTATGGCAATCACTAGCTTCTTGGACTTCTTATGCCTTTGAAAAGATCTGAAATATTAACATTCCTCAAATTCATATTTATCAATATTTTGTATTACCTTTTTTGGATACAACTGGCAAGGATATTCCAAATATTTGTTTATTAGGTTAATTCTTTCACCTTTTTAATTTCAAATTTTAACTTTCTATAAATTAAATTTATACGTTATTTGTTGCTTCATTAATTTACCCCCTCTCGATGCCGCCCATGTTTCCGTCGCCTTCACGGTCGCCTGGCTGCCCCCGAGTCGGCGTAGTGCTGACAGCAATGGCGGCACTCAGGTCTCCGCTCTCGGGCCGCAGTCCGCACCAGCTACCGCTCCCGCTCCAGATCTCCGTCCAGATCCGTGCCAGGCAACGACTAAATCAATTAACAGCTCGTTTCGAAATCCGAACGCCGCCTCCAGCAACGGCAGCTTCCTTTTTCTATACTTTTTTCCAGCGAAACGCTAATTCATTGGGGCTAATTGCGGGTTCGCCTTCCGAGGATCTCGCTCTGTTTTTGACTATTTATTAACTGTTGACTGGCCAGGGGCGCAACCCAGTCCCAGCGGGGGAGGCGGTGGCTTCGTTCTGCTCGGAAATAACAGCCATAATGAGTCAGTAATGAGTGGGTTCCGATCCGATCCGAGTTCTTTGGGGTCAAGGAGGCGTAAATAAGGGGGTAATGATTTAAGTACTTCCCACAATTTTAATCCCATGCTGCACTTTTGGATTGGCAAATATTTACAAATAACAGTTTTTAATGTGCCAAAATTTGCTTTGAAGCTGGTGAAATTATTTGCTAATTGGAAATAATTTAATTTATTATTTACAAACACTTACAAGTGGGGAAAACCATGAAAATGCGATGTTTTTAGTTGTTAATTAAAAGATATGGAGTTTCTGGAGATTTGTATCCGATGATTTTTATTAAATTCTAGTAACTAGAATATATGTATTTAAAAAATATATTTGTTTTAAGTTTTTTCTGTAGGAAAATGTAAATATAAATAAATCTGTAATGAAAATTAAGTTAAATTAAGTCTCTCAGAATTTTAAGGAAACGTATTGAACGTAGAAATTCATCTTTGGCTTTGCAAGTTTTAAATTTTTCCACTGATATTTATTTTGATAATTTTGTATTTGATTTATATACTTACAAACACGTTTAAAATACCTTTCTTTTATTTTCTAGCAAAAGTAAGTTCCTATTGTACTGAAACTTACTTATTTAAATAAGTGTTACTTTCCTGTTACAAATATGAATCCTCTCAAATCTCAACTTTCCAACAATTTCCCTAAATTCCTGGCATTCCTGTGCTGATCTCCAATAACCGCAGTTCAAATCAGAGACCTGCGAAAAAAATTCCATATCATTTGCATTTTCTCGGAGAGAAGAAAACTCTGTGACGAGCCAATAGGTGGCGAGAAAAAAGAGAGCAGACCTCTCGAAATCCCCGATATATATAAATATATATATATATATATATATATATATATATGTACATATGTGTAGACATCGGAGAGAGCGCTAAAAAAAGAATTCCCAGCCGATGGCAACTCAAGTGGATCGCATCGGATGGGATCGTGGCGGCGGCGACCCTAGCTCCAGGAGCGATCAGCGATCAGTCCAGCGAGAATAGCCAAGCGGTGTGGTCCTCCAGTGGTTACCAAAAAATTAAAATCCATACCCGCCGGATAAATAGCGCGTAAAGGAAACCTTTAAATATTAATAAGGAATTAAAATATGATATTTGAAATCGGTGAATTAACTAAGAAAATACCGAATTTATAAAAAAAAATCACTAAAAGAAGAAAAAGTGATTCGAAAAAAATGAAAACAAATTAAAGAGTTTAAAAGAGTTTCGAAAATAATTCTTCATTGTGTTACAAACAAAAAATAAGCAGTAAATATTAAAAATACATGAATCAGAAAAAAACTTTTATAAAAAAACAAACCAATATATAAATCAAACTAAAAAGCTCTTTCAAAAATATTGAAAATATTTCTGAAAGTTCTAATTAATTAATAAACCTAACTAGTGAAAATAAACCAATAAATATCAAAAATCATATACAAAATATTGCAAAGAGATATTTAAAATATATTTCAAAGTTTGTGCCACCGAAAACAAAGCCCCAGTGAAAGATGATCAAGAGTGAGGAGGTGTCGGAACGCTCTCTCATGTCGGTGGATCAGATGGGCGGCTCTGATGGCGGCGGCGGCACCTACTACCACACCCATTTTGGCCACCCCCATCCGCATCCCCATCCACATGGCCTCTCCCATGGACATACACTCTCCCATCCGCACAGTGGGCACTTGTACCGCACGGGGAATGGAATGCTGGTAGGTGGCAATTACCAGGCAATGGGGGGCAGGAAGTCGCCCACAGAGCTGGTGGACGAGAAGCCGAACATTTCCTACATAGAGATGGAGCTGAAGCACTACATGGACGTCCCGCCCACGGCCACGCCTGTGTCGGCGGCCCAGCACTACAGTCTGAACGCGTTGCACAGCATGGGCACTCCGCCGGCCTCCTCGAGCCCCATTCCGCCCTACGGATCCGTCTCGCCGCAGTCCAGCTCCAAGACGCCCACGGCACAGGATATGCAGCCACAGGATCTGCAGTATGTGACCTCCAGCTCTGTAGCCTCCTCCAAGGTGCAGCCCCTGCAGGTGCAACTCCAGCCCATGAACCACCAGTATGCATCCACCATCAAGTACTGCTCGAATAACACCATTCTCAGTGCCAATGACTACCAGCTACTGACCAGTCACGAGGCTCAGGTGGAGCATCAGCAGCAGCAGCAGCAACAGCAGCAGCAGCAGCAGGCGCAGCAGCAAGTACCGATGCAGCACTCGCCCAGTGGGGGCGTGGCCTACCTGCCACGTATCTCCGCCTCGCCCAGCCAGGTGATCAGCAATGCCCACGGAATGTCCTCCCATGGCGTGAACTACTCCAGCTCTAGCTCCTCGCCCGCCAAGTCGCTCAATGGCTCCGATTCCTCGCCGCCCAGCCAGAATCAGCAGCAGGGCGGCAAGGCAGGAGGCAGTGGATCGGGTTCGGGTAACCAGGATGCAAGCAGTACGCCGGACACCACCAAAAAGTCGGGCACTCGGCGGCCCGAGAAGCCCGCCCTCAGCTACATAAATATGATTGGACACGCCATCAAGGAGTCGCCCACCGGCAAGCTGACGCTCTCCGAGATTTATGCCTATTTGCAGAAGAGGTAATGACTGTGGTTTTTAGAGGGGATTTTGTAATGGAAATCTAATTAATATTTGTAGGGATTATTTAATATTACATGAACAGATTTAATCGTTAAGTAAGCGATACAGGAGAGCTTTAGTAATTATTGTGAATTTTGGAAAAATTAAGAAAAGATACAGGTGCCAGTATTCTATTTTATGTCTATGTCTAATAAGACACCTTTTTAATTCATTCATAATCACAAGCGGCTTCAGGGCCATTTTTAAAGACTGAAAGCTGATCCCTGCAATGCTTTATAGTTGGAAATTAGAACTCATGCCTGTAAAGTTATTTAAAATTTATTAGGACCCAAATACTATGTAAATGTACATTATTAAGGAATTCAAACTGAACGTATAATATTTATCCGAATTACTAAGAGGAACTACATTATTTACACTGCACAAGCTATTTCTTCCCTGTTACTTTAATGATAGGTATTTCCAATCTTTAAACTTCACTTTACTTTCCAAAAAGACTTCACTGTGGTTAAGCAGACCAATAGAGATACATATTGAAGATGATCTATAGATGGGATTCAAAATATAAAGAAATTCTCCAAAGCTAAACTCTTTTGTCCAACGTGCTGATAATAAATAAAAATACTTAGCATAATTCCTTATAAACCGTGCCTAAAACCCCCCTGGAACCATTTAAGCTAATAAATGGGGGCGGCATCTCGGATATCGCCAAGTGGCTCCATCGACACCCGGACCTGGTGGCTCAAACCATACACAAATCCGAGTGCCGTGCGATCAATGTCCAGCTGCAACACACAAAATTGTGTCGCCGGGGCCTTTATTTACTTGCATCCGATTTTATTTAGCCAACACGAAACCCCCAGCCGAAACGCATGCGCATCCTTCAGATAGCTCAGATTTCGCGGCGATTGTTTGGATTTCGATTTCGGCGACGAGACGGGGATCCACTTGAGCTTTAGCCAGGGGGAATCGGTGGCGTCGAGGGGGTGAAGTGGCAATGCGTGAGAGGCTTTTAAGCTGACATCGTTGTCGCCGGTCTCGGATCGCCCAAAAAAAAAGTTTTAATTGAGTTTCGCCAGCGCAGCCAAATAAATAATCCGCTCAATTATCAGTTTTTGTCTTTGGCAACACAGAGAAAGAAATTATAGTGATGCAAATCATTATATTAAATCATACAAATTGTTAAATACTAATTAATAAATAGTTTAGACAGCACTTTCTCTTATTTTTCTATACAACACATCTTTGAATCTCAATGTAGAATCTATTTTTTTTTTCCTCCTACAGCTACGAATTCTTCCGCGGACCCTATGTGGGCTGGAAGAACTCGGTGCGTCACAATCTCAGCCTGAACGAGTGCTTCAAGAAGCTGCCCAAGGGCATGGGCGTGGGCAAGCCGGGCAAGGGCAACTACTGGACGATTGACGAGAACTCGGCGCATCTCTTCGAGGACGAGGGCAGCCTGAGGCGTCGGCCCAGGGGCTATCGCTCCAAGATCAAGGTCAAGGCGTATACGGGTCATGCCAATGGTTACTTCGCTGGGAGCTACGGGGATGCGGGAATGGTAAGGAGATTATTGGCTTGCCTTTAAGCTTAATTTACTCATAATACTTCATCTGCTTTCCCACCAGGACAATGCCAACTTCTACGCCTCGCCTGCCTATGGCAGCTATGACTACACCTCCGCTGGGGTCAGCGGCGTCTCCCCGGGCAGTGTCCAGGGCTTTGGAGATGCCTGGAATGGCCATGTGGCCCATAGTGGTTCTCCCTCGATGGGCGTCGTTGGGTCTTTGCCTCAGTACTCCAACATATCCTGCCTGACCGCTGGCGGCAATCTGAACGGCTCCTCGGCCACGCCCCCGCTGGCCCACTCTGCCCTTGGGATGGCCCCCTCGGTGACGGGCTCCTCTAGCTCTCCGCTGGGCTCGGCGGCGCTTCAAAGCGATTATGCGCCAACCGCCAGTCTCGTGGCCGCGGGCTACTCCTATGCAACAAGTGCCAGCAGCCTGGACAACGGTAAGAGAGCGGCTCCTCTAGAAATCGATGAGGGTTGGGATGCACTGGCAGAAAGAAGGAGGTAGTTTAATTATTAAATTTTGTATAATTAAGGAAGAAAATTTGGGTTGTTTTCTGAGACAAAAGAGCAGCAATCTA
The DNA here is from genome assembly GCA_018904565.1 of Drosophila tsacasi. Classification (NCBI taxonomy): domain Eukaryota; kingdom Metazoa; phylum Arthropoda; class Insecta; order Diptera; family Drosophilidae; genus Drosophila; species Drosophila tsacasi. Next base: position 31,950 of record JAEIHY010015978.1, read on the forward strand.
GAAGATATCTAGGATAACTTATTAAGAAATCTAGCACAAATAATTAAGAACTTTAGTACACTTCGTTTCCAAGCTTCCTTCACAGATTAGACATTTTACAACAATTCAAATCATTGTCGTTTTAATTAATTTGAAGTGAAATTTACAATTTTCTTATATTCAAAATTAAGTTTTATGTAAAAGGAAAATCTCTTTCAGACAACAAACAAATCCAATTAATCAAATAATCAAATAATTTCATTTGTTATATGTTTTCTTCTTAATTTAACTTACAAACAACAAGCATTAATTAAGAACATTTAATGGATAACAATAAGATCTCTTAAAGATCAAGGTCTTTTCTTTTTCCTCCGTGTAACCACTTGAGAGGATTAGGGCTGTTTCTTGCTTGGGCGAATGGGAATCGTAATATTCCTGGGTGTTCGCGTCAATCAGGGTAATTTAATTGCTGACGTTTCACAGCTCGGATTACGGAGAGGGGAGAGAAACAACATATGGTAATCTATGCCGCACTCGATCGTCCCTTTTTTATAGATGCCGCCGCCGTCGTGGCGCAGTGTGAATTTTAGCGCTTGTCCATAAAACGAGAAGAACTGCGAGTTTAATTTGTTTTTTTTTTGCTTTTCTTTTTTCTTAGGTCTCCGCTCGATCTCGCTGCAGCAGCTGCCCGGACTGTCCAGCATCCAGCAGCATCACCATCATCACCAGCACCACCAGCAGCATCATCACCAGCAGCAGCAGCAGCACCATGGCTCGCTCCACCACAGTCACGGCTCCATGACGCCGCCGCCATCGCAGTCCGGCGGCAACCATGTCATCGACCATGCGCACTCGCCCATTGACCGGAAACCGGTTTACCTGCCGCCCATCACACCGTCGCCGCCCACCTCGGTGGCTTTGAATGGAGGCGGCGGCGGCTACTACGAAGCCCTCAAGTACTAAGGATGCTTACGGGGATCAGCCGGCCTTTATTTGTTTCATTACCTCAAAGGACACACACAAACGCGCATAATCGCGTTTAATTAATTAATTAATAAGTAGAGCATAGTGCTTAGTGGGAGAAACTCTACACGTAGAGAAATCCATTGTACGCGTAGCAATAAAAACAAACTATTTATAAAGAAGACATGCCTCGCAGAAAAGTTTCGAGTAAATTAATACATGAAATATAATGATGGAATTAAGGATTTGATTTTTATTAAATTTACTTGGGCTTCTGGGGACTTATATAGTTAACATTTTTTGCTTAAATGCGGTGTCTATGTGATATTGGCTTAAATCAAAATCAAGTGGATTTAATAAATATTTGAAGTACATTAATTTAAATGAAAATATGTGTTAATTTTATTTTATGAATACAATTAAATATTTTGTTTTAAAATTTCCAGTTTTAAATTATATACCTAACGTTTATTACTTTATTATTATTAGCTGACATTGTTAATTTGAAATCCCAGAAATAGTTATCTTAAATAGATGCCAGCTTTATATTGTTTTTAAATAAAATTTTACTTTTTAAATATGCTTGTTACTAACCTAAAGATAAAATGAGAATAATGGTAACTTAAACATGTTTGTTTATTTTTTTAGTCTGTAACCTAATCTATAATTAGGTAAACAGTGTACAAAATAAAAATAAAAATAAATAAACGTTTTTAAGAAGTCTTTAATTAAAATTATTTAAAAAGCTTTTTCACTAAAATATATAACGTTTAATAATATTTCAACTTCTTGAATAAAGTATATAAAAATAGGTCAAATAAAATAATAATACGGAAATTGTTAATTTATAAAATAAATATTAAAGATCTCATAATTATAAAATATAAATAAATATATAAAACTTTTATTAATTAACTAATTATTTTTTTTTAATGTATCAAAGTGTTTCCTTTACTAAACGCCAGGTGGCGCTCGCAATGCTATTCCTTTTATTAATTAGGGTTGGCAACTCTTCCCATTAATACCACATTTTGTGGTAGCACTGGTCGATCGCAGCCATTTACATGTAAAATTACACAGCTCAGTGGCGCCATCTGACAATGAGCTTACACAGACATCCGTTTGAGGGCGCCATCAACTCGATAATCTGTGGGAGTTGCACCGATTTTTTGAGTTATCGAAGAAGACCGCGTATTTTTGAATGTATGAAAATATTTAGATGCAAAATCTGACAGAGGGACCTCCATACTCTGATGGTACTTTTTATATCTTTTAAAATTATAAAATATTTCAAATTCCTATATGTTTTCTTATAATGCTCGTTGTAAATAACTTGTAAATTATAAGTTATAGTTAGCATTAGTTTGGGTTAAAATAAATGAAAATTGTTTATAAACATTTTAATATAATTTTACAAAATAAAAGTTATAAAATAAAACCCGTAGAATGCCTTATATATTATATATTATATTACTTTATTTCATTTTTCAGTTAAAGATGTTGCTATAGTATTTCCAAGGAGTAAATCAAATCCCTATTGTTAACCATTTCCCTGCAAAACAATCCAATAAATTAGAAACCACAGATAACGACAAGTTAATTGAGCCACAAAAGTGGACAACAATCCCTGGGCCATTGAGGAGCTAATCTGCTTAAGAGATGACCCATCGGATATCCCTCTCTCTGCCGCCCGAACAACCAACCATCCAACCTCATTGTCCTGCCGATGAACAATCCAATTATTCTGTTAATTGTCTCACCTTTATGGGCAAATTAAAATCCTGCCCAGAGTCAAATCGAGGAGAGGTAAGATTCTCCCTGCGACTCGACTCGCAGCCATTGTCCAGCGAGGCGAAAAGGCAGCAGCAATCGCATCAAGAAGTCGTCGCCGCCTGATCATTATCTCTCTGCCTCGCAGGACGCAGACGCTGGACAATCCAGGGATTCGCAGGGACAAAGCTGCCAAGGGAGAGAGAGAACGAGGAAAAAGGATTCGAGGATTGGAAGTCGACGGAGTCTCAGCTGAAAAGCCAAAGACAAACACAAGGAACGGCTAGCAAGCAAAGTTTTTGAGTGAAAAATTTCACAGTCAAAGGATAATCGGGATTAAATCTTCTTGAAAAGTTAATGTTTACACACGCACCTACCGTTGGCGATGATGTTGGCGGAAAAAAGATGCAAAAATTATGAAAATATTGTCACAAGTGCACAGTGCGACGGCAGCCAGGACGAGGCCAGGTCCCAGGCCGAGGCCCAGGCCCAGGCTCAGGCTCAGGCTCAGACTCAGGCTGGACCGAGGCGAACAGGACAATTGCAGGCGGCAATCAAAACATGCAATTGTCCGTTTCGTTCCGCCTCGAATCGAACTGCAAAGCGAAACCGACCGAAAAACCACAAAAAGGGATCCAGGACCGAGGACCGAGAACCGAGCACCCAGGACCGAGGGACACAGGACAGCGTGCCGTCGTAAGAGGATTTGCGCGTCAAGTAAACACACGATTGGTAGGAGCCTGCCTGAATCCCAACCAGGACATGCCATGCCATCAGATGGGCGAGAGCCTGCAGGACTCGCAACGAAACGAAAAACCAAATCGAAGATGCACAGCCTGCATAAATAAATAAATAAATAAAATGATTTGAACATTTTTATTTTTGCGCACACAGAGAATGAAACATTTTTCTTTGCGTTAAAATAAACAAGACATTTTTTAAAAACTGTTTGTTGCACTTTTATTTACTTTAAATTTATGCGAAAATTAAAAACGTTTTTCGCAAGGATTTCCAGTAGAAACGGCAGCTGCCGATTGTTTTCATAGAGGAAACAACAGCCATCCCGAATGGCTCGGCCAATAACATATAAATGTAGATTTTCCCCCAAACAAATTCAAAGAGTTTTCCCCATTGCAAATTTTCGCCGAACCGAAGCAACGCCCCCTTTATTTTTTGGAATCCCCTCTACGTATCGACAACGTCTCGAGTATGTCGCGCGTATTTCTCATATAAATAAACAAAAGTCTTGTTGCAATAACATGGCCGGGAATATTTATTAAATAAACATTAGACCAGCAGCAGCAGCAACAGATACGAGCTACGAGTTACACACTCTCAATGGCCAAGGCACTGGAGACCGGATCGGGTTTGGGAAGGTGTTTTATGAATGAGTTTAAGAGAGTTGGCCCAGGTAATGTGGACTCTGCGATTTCTGGAGCGGAATGGTGGTGGAAAGCTGTGGGTTAACTGAGTCGAAATTTCAGTGATTTAAATATTAAGTTAAAGTTTACAAAAAAGGATTCAAGTCCTTTAAGATAATAAAGATTGAAGAAATCAAAATCAAATTCTATAATTACAAAAGACCCTGACCTATTCACACCCCAAAACCCACCTAATAGCATCCATATTGAACCTCCCGTCATCGAACCTTCAGCGTGTCCTTCATTAGGTTGCCGGACAGGTCTTTTCCCGGAAACCCAGCGGCAGCTCATCACTTAGCCAAAAGACCCACACCTCAGACACGCTCCCAGGTCGCCTGAACAGCCAACCCAGAAACCCAGCGGCAGTGGCAGCCGCAGGAACTCCCACTTCCCAGCGGGTTGTAAGCCATCAAAATGCCAAACTGTAAACCGCAAATAAGCCACAGAAACCGCAGGACACGCGTGTGGAATCATCATCATAATCATCATTACGGAAAAAGTGGGGGAAAAACCAAAGGACCGGACACATTGAGCAGTAGCCGAAGCAGCAGCACCTTCGGCCAGGTAAAGCGTCTCTTGAAGGTTCTGAATAAATCTCGAGCATCTGGGGGAAAACCGGAGATTTCATTAAGAATTCCCGCGGCGCGCATTAAAGTCTAAACATGCCTTAAAAAGTTTTTCCCGCTAAGCGTCGATGATTAGCATCCGGTTAGGTAGGAATCCGGGATTCCGGATTCTCGATTCCGGACTTAGCGCCGTCTGCAGAATTTCCGCTGCTTATGACCGGAAGATTTTCGCCATGATTATGATAACGATTAAGCTAATGGCGGATATTTCCCAACCCCTTAAACGGGATCGAAGTCGGGAAATTGTGTTTAGAATGTAAATTGATTGGAAAGTCAAAAATATAAATTTAGGTGATAATTTTATAAAGGCTTAATTGGTAAATTATAAATGCTTGTATTGTTTATGGACTTAAACATGTCACATTTACAAATATTTTCCTATTAACAATATAAATATTTGGCTTAAAAATGTAACATTCTTGGAATATTATAATGCATTATTTATTTTACTGTTTCTTTTATTTTTATTTTATAAGGTATTATATATGATATTAGGAATGTATTTGAGTTCTAGTAACTAAGATCTTCGACTCTGTACATGCATTATAATAATTATATATAATATATATTAAGACATTCATATTTATATTTTTACAAGAATATTGAATGCATTATTTATTTTCAAGAAAGATCTTTCATATTAAATCATATACTATACAAACAAAAAAATTAGAAGGACTTTAAATTATTTTAAAAAGTATCTAAAGTATCTTTATTCCTCGTATATTTCATTATTATTTAATTATTTCAGCTGTAAGCATAGTTTTAACTTGGTTTTATTGAAACTAATTCATAAATAGTGTTTAAAAATAAGAATAATAATTGAATTTATAAATAAATAACATAACCATGTATGGTATATGATTTTGTATGCACATTATTATACAGTTTAAAAATATATAAGTTTAAAGACGTAGACATAATATAACCTTGAATTTGAATTAATAATTTTAGACAATATTTTCGCTCACAAAACGTAACTTAAACCTGTACAAAATATCTCTCTAGGTAGTATTTTTTTTTTAAATATTTATTATACAAATCTAATTACTGGAATATAATTAGTGTGTTTCTAAAAGCAAATTCCCCTTATTTTTTGCCAAGTGCATAGCCACATGTTTGTCTACTAACTAATCTGGTAAATTGTCTGGGCAAAAAGGAGCAGGAGAATAAAGATAGGGAATATATGTATGCATAATAAGCCCAGAACCGTATACAAATCATAAATTTTAATGAGTGGCCAATATAGTCGCACCCCATCCCCATCCCCAACCAACTCACACATCACCCGCACCCTTAATTTTGCAGCCATAACTCCGTGAGCGAAAACACCCCGAAAAAGCAACAAAACTTTTGGATGGGGAAATGTATCTACGTATCTGCGTATCTGAGGGATACGAAACAGGAAAGTGCAGTGTGCGAGCGAGAGGCTGCGATGCAGGCAGCCATAGCTGCATCTCGCTCATCCCGCCACTGGCCACGCCCCCGTCTCAGTGCTGCGCAGACGTTTTCTGCGAGTGTGTGCGTGTGTGGGAACCCCCTCTCACATTGGCAGAGAACTCAACCGTTGCATATTCATGAGAGAGAATGAGAGAGAGACTGAGCGCGGCTGTGTGCGTGCTGTATCTGCCGGATACCCAGTATCTGTGTGTGTGTTTTGTGGTGTTTTTTTGAAAAAGATTGAAACCGCTTTATCAGCATTTTTAGGAGTCGCTTCCTTCTACTTCCTTCTTCGTTTTTCCTGAAAAACCGTATTTTTGTTGCCGCTCAAATCCTTGGTTCAAGTGTCTGATTAGGTGCACTCCCTCTCCCCCACTCCTCGCTGCAGCTCTTTAAAATCAATATTATTCTTAGATTACAGCCCCGAAAAAAGGCAAAAAAAAAAGGAGGAGAGTGCGGGGGAATTGCTAAAATTTAATAATGGCCACATGGTCGGACAGACTTCCCCATTTCCCCGATGTCATCGCTGTTCCGTTGACTGCATCTAATTGAGCGTGGCTAATGGGCGAGACACAGCGGCAAAGCTACTACTACTCCCCGGAATCCCCACTCACACTCCCCACTCCGTACAGTTTCCCCCAAAAATAATTGCACGCTTGTCGTTTTGATCCGGCGAATATGTTTGCCAAATTGACATGTTGTGTGCGGCGAAAGCGTGGTAAATTCAGCCAAATTCAAGGCCTCAAGTTCAAGGAACTCTGCGAAACATTATTATCATTTTATGGGAAATTTTAATTCATTTATTCATGCATTTAAATCGCTTAGAAAAAAGTATTTATTAAGGTAAGTTTGAGTTGTATTTATTTATTATAATCTTCCATGGAGATTAGTTTAGAAATATTTTCTATGTATGGGTTACTATTAAAAGAACCTAATTGTTCAAGGTTTTCTTTTTATTTCAAAAAGTTGAGCTACTGAAATCATAATCATTTTCATAGACCTTTTTTTTATTACTGTCCTTAAGCCTTTTATTCCTCACTGTTAGTCAGTATATCGAACTAATTCGTGCGAAAAAGAGTGACTGTTTGCGAAATAATGAATTCCTTAAAAATCGTATATAAAATTACTCAAGTTTCCTGACAAAATTTCCCTGTTTGCAAACTACTTTCAATTTTTAGATATTAAGATTATACACATTTAATAAAGATAACTTGATGTGTTTCAATAAAGACCCCTTGAAATAAAACCCTGACTGGAATATATTAAAATTAAGCCAACCAGCTTTTCACTTTCGCTGCATTTGGTCCGAGAAAAATGTTAAGTTGCAGTTTTGGAAAACTAAAACAATATTTGGATAGGTCAGATGCAGTGGGACGATGGCCAGAGATATGGATACAGATACGAATGCAAGAAGCACTACGGCTGGCAACAGCTGTGTGGGATGGGATAGATAGGTATAGGGATTGGGATTGGGATTGGAATTGAAATGTAATGGAATGGCATATTGGATATGGCCTGGACTGGGGTAAATCGAGAAATCGGGATTGGTGACGGGACAGACAGGCAATGGCAACTACGTAAGAATAACATGAACTGTGCAAAAATGCACAGACGTACTCAGACAGTTGGCCACAAAAAAACGTTCACACCCACACACATACACACACACAATCACAATCACGGCGCCGATGTCGAAGACAGAAATTTGTTAAATCAGCAGCGAAATTCTGAAAATTGCATGGCAAGACGAATTTGAAATACTCTGAGTTACTATCAAAATTATCTAGGTTTAAATTTAGGGAGTTAACTTCAAATTAAACAATTACTTATACATATGTAGTTTGATTTTTCATTTAGTAATGTTTGGATTTTTATATTTGTATATATCCAACTTAAAAACTTCTTAAATGCCTTAAAATGTAAAACAAATTTATGCTTTAAATAAAAAGAATACCATAATCTTAAGCTCGTCATTTTTGTTAAACATTTAAGACGAGGATTTGTTAAGTTTCATAAAAATAGCTTTTAAACTGGCCAAAGTTCCATATACCTGTATTTTTGACGGACAAACGGACAAGAGTCCAACGGACAGAGGGTTAGGAATGCAATTAATTTAACACATATATTTTTTAACAATCTGCCTTATATATATATGAATTAAATCGGAATATAATATATATAAAAAATAAACATAAATAAATTTAAAATTATAAAAACTTCTTAACATAATTAAAACACCCTCCGAGAAGAGCATGTGAAAAAGCGAACACAAAAGAGAGTCCTAATGAAATGCGTAAAATTGAGACAGCTGAAGCTGAAGCTGGAGCCTGGGAGTCGCCTCATTCGAATTTCAAATGCAGGACGACTCTCGGCGAAGGACATGGATATAACTGGACACACACATGGCGTGCGCTGCGATGATTCATCTCTCGGCATTTGGCATTCGCCCTGCCACATCCCTCGACAGATCGCATGCGAAAAATTATGTTAAGACAATACAAATATTTGTCAAAATAATGCGATTGCGTTAATAGAGCCAAATATTATTCTTGTATCAATTACCCAGACACGAGGGTGTGCGATTGAGTGGGAAAACGCATGCAAAGCGTCTGCCTTTTTTTCTTTACGGCCATCCTTCAAAGGGATAAATGATGAATGGCAATAAAAAATAGTCAGCATACTTTTAAATTAAACAAATATCAAATACACACTCTTGTTTGTTTTCGATGCGTCTAATAACCAGACAAACACGCTGACTATCCCGCTCTGCCACGCACTCTCCGCACACACACTCTCCCGCCCTTGCCCAAATAAACATATAAAATTTACTTTAAAGCTGACAAAGTCAATAAAAAATATTTTTTCAATAAGCAGAAAAAAGAGAAGCAAAAGGAAATAAAGTCGGCAAAAAAAAGGAATGCAAGAATAACACCCATGGAGGCAGGCAAGGGAAAGGACTTTTTATGCTCGGCTATATCTTTATTTGTTTATTGTGAGTTAGCCCTGTTAACTCATCGGGTGTGTAAATGGGTTGCCCGTTGGTATAAGCAGATAAATAATAAAATATTTTAATATTTACATAAGAAGTCCGATGTTAAAAGCTATCAAAATGGTTTTAATTAAATTGCTTGCATCTAGGAGCTTACGGAAAATATAATTTTAATTGAAAATTGATTGGTTTTTGATTATTACAACAATTTATTAATACATTTCATGAAGAAAATTAAATAAATGCGTTTTTGAAAATTGTTTATAGTTTAATTTACTAAACGTAAAAAATATTGCTAAGGAAGTCCACACATTAATGCTACTTTTTAATAAGACAAATGATAATTTTTTAGCTTAGGAATATTTTGTATTTTAGTAATAAAATATAAATCCAAAAAATAAAACAACAAGCAATGAAATATCAACTCATTCTATTTTATACTTTTATTATTTATTGCTTAATTTAAATTTTCTTTTAGGTCTTTTAATTTTAAGTCAAAATAAAACTTCTTTAAACTCAAACTTCAACCTAAAAATGAAGTTACCGCCAATTTAAGCGCCCGAAGAAATGAAATTTTCAAATACTTAATGCCGTTTGCCTTCGGAAGGAAAACAAGCTGTGAACGTGCGCCCTTAACTTGGCCAAAAACTTGGCATAAAACCCATCAAACTGCAAATTAGCAAGAAACTTCTTTTCTTTTTACTTTTTTGAAGAACTTTAAGCTGGAATTGAATGAAGCTTCGAGCTCTAATTTATGCCAGGGTAGGTTTTTTGGCAAGTCCCTTCGTTCGCCCACCCACCGAAAGTCGCCCACTTGAACGGTTGGCTTTTTCCCAGGTGCCTCAACTAGGTACGTGCCTCTCGCTCGGCTCCCACTTGATTTCAGTGGGACGGAAAGAGAAAGAGAGCCTGTGCCTAGGCCGTATTTTAAGCATTAGTTTGAACAACAAAAACACACGGGGAAAGGACAACTATTTGGCCAGAGCAGAGAGCAGGAGGAAATATCATGAATGGCGGCGAACGGAGCTCCGAAGAGTATCTGTGTCTGTGAGAGAGAGTCACTTACTGACTGCGGGTGCCAGCCCTCGTTGGTTGGCTGCAGATACAGATACAGCCGAGCGGCAGTGTACACAGATACAGATACAGCGGCTGCCAGCAGCAGATACTTTTCGCTGCCGCTGTCGACGACTCTGCTCGGCGTCGCTTCCCAGCGAGCTGTGTGTTATTTCAGTTACACAGATTCAGTATCAGACGTGTTACTACTCCGGACGGTTCTGCGCTCGCTCTGCGCTGTGATCTCTAGCCCCCCGATATCCAGAAACGCATATATACATATATATAGTACAGTTCACAAATATATATATATACAAATATCCGAGATATATCCCGCCGTACTTATGTGCCCGACTTGTTTAAGCAAATATTATCAGAAGCAATTGTAGTTGAGCTCTGCCGAAGTGTGTTTCCCCGAGCAACGAAAAGTAAAGAAACCAGAAGAACCAGCTTACCAGGAGCACGAGCAGGTGCTCGTCCGGAACCGGAGGAGCAACATCATAATCATCATGCACACGCTGTTCAGTGACCAGAACTCCTTCACCCGCCATTATGCCCAGACCGCCGCCGGCTACGGTTCCGCCTCGGCGGTGGCGGCGGCCAGCAGTGCCTCTGCGGCGGCGGCGGCACATTACGCATACGACCAGTACTCCCGGTATCCGTACTCGGCCAGTGCCTACGGCCTGGGCGCTCCGCACCAGAACAAGGAGATCGTGAAGCCGCCGTACTCGTACATCGCCCTCATCGCCATGGCCATCCAGAATGCGGCGGACAAGAAGGTGACGCTCAACGGGATCTATCAGTACATCATGGAGCGGTTTCCGTACTATCGGGACAACAAGCAGGGCTGGCAGAACTCCATCCGGCACAATCTCTCGCTGAACGAGTGCTTCGTTAAGGTGGCGCGGGACGACAAGAAGCCCGGCAAGGGTTCCTACTGGACCCTGGACCCGGACTCGTACAACATGTTCGACAACGGCTCCTTCCTGCGGCGGAGGCGTCGCTTCAAGAAGAAGGACGTGATGCGGGAGAAGGAGGAGGCCATCAAGCGGCAGGCCATGATGAACGAGAAGCTGGCCGAGATGAAGCCACTGAAGCTGATGACCAATGGTATTCTGGAGGCCAAGCACATGGCCGCCCATGCCGCACACTTTAAGAAGGAGCCGCTGATGGATTTGGGCTGCCTGAGCAGCAAGGACGTCTCGCACGCCGCCATGCTCAACTCCTGCCACGACAGCCTGGCCCAGATGAACCACTTGGCCGCCGCCGGCGGGGGCGTGGAGCATGCCGGCTTCACGGTGGACTCCCTCATGAATGTGTACAACCCGCGGATCCATCACAGCGCCTATCCCTACCACTTGAACGACGACAATCTGGCCACCAGCCAGATGCATCACGCCCACCATGCCGCCGCCGCCCACCATGCCCAGCAGCTGCAGCGCCATGTGGCGCATGTCTCGCACCCCCTGACTCCCGGCGGCCATGGAGGCGGCGGTGGCATCCAGTCGTCGGGTCACTCGCCCACCACCATTGCCACGCCCCATGGACCAGCGCACGGGGGCTGGTACACCCCGGAGACACCGCCATCGGAGCCCATTTCCAATAACAACAACCAGCAGGGAACGCCCACTCATCCGGGACATGGGAATAGCAATAACAATAACAGTGTCCTCAACAACAACAACAACGGCGGCGGAGGAGGAGGCGGCGGCGGTGGCTCCCAGTTGACCAGTAGTCCCACCTCGGCCTTGGGCTTCCGGGACATGATCTTCGAGCAGAATCAATCCTGCCACATGGACCAGGGCAGTCCCACGGGCAGCCTCCAGTCCGCCAGCCCACCGGCACCGGCCAGCGTGGCGGCAGCCTCCGCGGCAGCAGCGGCAGCGGTGATCAGTAGCCACCATCATCATCACCACCACCATGCGGCGCTCAGCGGGAACCTGGGTCAGCTGGGGCAGCTGAGCAACCTGAGTCACTACCGGCCGCACGTGGGCCACTACCAGGAGTACGGCATCAAGTATGGGGTCTAGGAGGGATTCAACGAGGAGTCGCCCCCAGGGGGATTCCCACTGACCCACCACCAACACCACCATCCCCACAGCCGCCAGCTGGGCTCTCTTGTATATTCGTGTAAATATATTCCCAAGAACGAACCACAGCTCTAGATTGTAGATGATGTATCTTGTATCTCAGAACGAATTTAAGCTGCTTTTCTGTTGTCCAAAAAAATAAAACTGTTTCCAGCCGAGGGGATGGGAGCCAAGGGAAAAGGACAGCTCTAGCCCTGATTTGAGCTCTGTATCTTACAGATACCTCCCTATCCCGCAGCTTTCTCCCCCTGAGCTCCATCCTTTATCGTATACGAAGCAAGTTTTAGTTGTTAAGCCAGAACCGCATAATTGTATTAACTGTATTTGTAATTGTAGCCCTTAAATTGTTATCGCGTTTAGGCTTAGTCCCAATTGTCTGCTATGCAATTTGTGATGAGGTTTTGCTACACAGAATTATATATATAAACATTCATATATATGAACTTAAACTAGCGCATTTTGTCAATAACTAAACTATTGCAACTACACTAGCCTAGCCCACGTAAGCAATAATAAATTATACAACTAAATCGTAGCTATAATCTAATTATTATCAAAACTAGCGTACGCAAAACCAATATGAGCCGAACAAAAAAGTGTATTGAAAATATGTTAAAATATCTCAAATTGTGTGTTTTATTTTCTTGCCAATTTTGATTTCGGTTTCCATGGGAAGGTGTTGCCATTCCATCTGGCCATTGAACACTGGCAAAACAGACTTCTTACCCCGAAGCGCAGCATTCCCAGATAAAGGCATTAATAACTATCCAAGCCGTGTCCATTTCGAGCTCTGAATGGTCGCTTGAGTCAGCTCTCGATTGTCAAGTTGTCGTCGGAAGATGGCTTTCGCGGTAACAGTATCATATCAGGTGGCTGCAGTTCTGCTGGATTTATGGAAAAAGGAGCATTATGAATGGAGCGATCGGTTGATGAGTTGTTTCATTGGAAACTGTGATTCGCTTTGGTTATGGGAGCTGACTGTATATTATTTAAGTCTTCTAGACTCTCAATCTGAGGGAGACTCTAATGAAGAGCTAATTCAAACAAGTAAGTACAAAAGTTATAACAATTATTTTTGTCAGTTGATTCAAAACTTAAAAGAAAATAACTTATTCAAATATCTGAATTTCCATTATTGCTTTGAAAAATAATTAAATACTTCGTATTTTTTATTAGAATATAAGCCTTAACATTTTGGTTAAATGTCAAAAACTCTTTTCTGAAAAAATAATAATACTACTTATATAAATTGAAGATAAAGAAACTGTTATATAATATTAAATTATATTCATTTTATTCCAAACTTAAAAAGTATAAAATAATTCAAATTCAAATTAATAAACCTAAAACATATTCTCGAATTTCTTTAAAGTATGTTAAATGGTATTTAGCTTGCTTAAATGTTATAAAATAAATTAAATATTTAAATCGTCCAGGCCTCTAATATTTTAAATATATTTTAATTATTATTTTTAGCTTGTTGTTTATATTTCCCCCAGAGTCTGAACTTGTTTTATTTCCCATAAATTCTTGTTAACCCAGAAATCTCTTCACTCATTCCTACAGTTCTTCAAGTATCCTTTTATTTCTCAGACATAAATAAAAATAAATTACCTTCATTATCTATTTATAAAAGATAATGTTAGCTTTCACTCAAATAACCACCGAACAATGCTCTGCAAATTAGAAATCTTTAGTTAAGCAAACTGAGAAGACTCCGGCGTTTCCTTAGCCTCCTAATTGCCAAACAATTGCTGCAAATTGGTAGAAAGTAAAACACCAAGCTCTCTGGGGTCAATTCAACATGCGCAACATTAATGATGACTCAAAAAAAAAAAATATACAGACATATAGGAAGCTTATTAGTCCGCGAACCAGTTACCCAATATATCTGAAAAAAGACTGAAGATGGATCGCCTCTGATTGATGGCTGAAAATGCTGCTGATTTGGGCGATGCTCCATGATTATTTGCGATGCGGAGCTTGTCACGGTCTCGTCTTGAGTCTTGGGCTTTAATAAAGGCTGTCATGTCCAGTGAAAAAAAGTAAAAAATACGCCATTGTTACTTGAGCTTCGCTTGGCGCCACCGCGGCATTGAGATCGCACTCAGAAAAATGGGGAAAAAAAATGTTAAAAATCTCCAACTCTCGATTTGTGGGCTAAACTCCGCTCAGGTGTTTTAGGCTTAGGAGCAAGGGGTTTCTTCGGAGGAGGGCAGGCAGCTGTGGCTTTCAATGGCGGACACGGCTTGAAAGCCAGTCAATTGGTATACATTGCTGGCCGTGGCTATAACAAAGAAATACCTGGCTGGGTGGCATGTGAATGGGGCTCGAGTGCCGGCGAAAAGTGTGCCAAAGACTGTAGGCCTGAAAGCGAGCTTTAAATAGAGGCCTACACTAGACAACATGAGATTTTTAGGGAAAAACTAGCGATATATAAGACTGATCGTTTAACTTGCTTTGGAAGTCTCTATCTAGTTTTTAAAAGTTCAAAATTTAACTTAGTGGGCTACTTTAAGTAAATTATAAGTTCAAAAAATATCCAGTTTTTAATTTTAGAGCTTTAGAACCTTTAAATAATACTAATAAGTTTAATTTATTTTTGAAAACTGCATTAATAAATATGGTATACCTAATTTATTAATCTTTCTAGTAAATTTTTATACCCTTGCATGGCATTATAGTATATATAGGATTATCTATAGGATTCTCTGTTTTCTGATCCTTATTAACAAAGTCTATCCATTGTTGAAACAGTTGCTAAAAAGAAAACGTATAGCTTCACAATATTGAAAGCCTGTTCCCCAGAAATGTAATAAGCCAATAAATATCCCAAAAAACGAATTCCAAAAAGATTATATTTGGCCAGTCTCAAATTTCGGGTTGATTAAATCAGAATTTCTCGATGGGGCCGAGTGTGTCCAGTGTTTGCTATGCAAATTCAGCACATTCGGCACACAACAATTTTCGGCTGCTGCGTTGACAACGAAAAATGCCAAGCCATCCCGACTCCATTCGGTGTCAAAAGCAACAAAATTAAATGCGAAAACAACAAGAGACGACGGTTGGGTGTGTACTGTGCAACCGGGGTGGTCCAGATCCGGAATTTACAATCCGGAATCGCAGGGTCTAGCGTACTTTCACAAGCGGAGGACAAGAAAAACAAATGCGATGGCGACAAAATGTTGCACTGTTTGCTTAGCGATAAGGACGAGCCCACACACAGATACTCACTGCTACATGCAGAGAACGTGTGCAGCCAGGACAACAATGCCAAATGTCCAATAATCAAATCGAGGAGAAAGGATAAAGACGGGGAGTGGTGTAGATGAGAGTATGCAGAGAGAACAATTGCAGACTTCTAAAGGGTTTTATTTGAAAATTAAAATTGCATGATTAAGATCTTAGAGATTAACTCCAAAGCAATTTATTTATGTAAATGTTGTATTAAAGTAAACTATTAAAGGTATTTTTAAATGAAAATTTAAAGGGTCTTAAAAAATACACTCTTTAACGAGAGAAAATTTGGGCTCTAACCAACCTTTTATTTTAATATCTGATCATTACAACCCAAAGATATGATTTTATTTATAAAGTAAGCTCATTAATATATTTACTGAAATTTTTCTTAAATTTGTGTAAGCCCTCTTAAGGTATTATAATTTAAGATAGAAGTTTGCAATGCTGTGAAGGAGAAGTTAGCCTTTTTCTTGTTTTGTTTTTTTTTTTTAACCAGAAATTAATTGAAGTCCTCCAAGAAAATCAGATTTTTTGTCATATTTGTCTTTTTTTGTATATTAATTAATTTTTTTTAAGTTTCTTAATATTCCCCTCAAAAACTAACCATTATTTTCTCCCCCTGTAACCCGTCACAAATATTGACAGCTGTCTCTGTGGCTCATCGCGCAACCAGCCCGATTTACATAAATATTATTGCAAGCCTAATTAAATGCAAGTATTAGCCGGACCAGCTGCCAAAGGCTGGCAGAAGGATTCTCCGGCCACGGGACACATTGTGTCCTGTATACTATGTCCCGTATCCTGTGGTATTCTGTGACAGCGCCTTGGCCCGCGGGAGATCCTTTGTAATTAACGCTGCTTATTTTTCGCGCTTTTCATGGCGGTTTTGGCGTTGGTTCCCCCCTTTAAGGGGTGTGTACTGTCCACCGCCCACCGCCACCTGATATTTATTTACCTGGCCAGTTGTGTTGATGACCTGTTATCATTGCCCCGTTATAACAATAAATTCAGCGGCCAGCATTCAACGTTCAACGGCAACGGTGACAACAACACTGGGAGCTCGCGTTGTTGTTCTTGCACGGTTTGCCGTTGTTTTGGCAGCTGTCGTTGCAATTAACGAGGCCATAATAGACAATGGCTCTAAAGTAAATTCAACCAACCTATGTACTTATGTGCGTGCATATAGTTTGCATCGGATCGGTGTGACATTTGTAAATTGGTGTGGGAAAAAATGGCACGTAAATTAATGTACTCCCAAACCTTAAAAAATATGTGTGAGGGGAAAAAGCTGAAATCACAATGGGAAAAATATGACAACCACAAATAGAAGATAAAGAAAAGGGTAAAGAAAATGTCAACAATGTTGGCAAACACTAAGAAATGCCAGGGAAAAACATCGAATTGACTGGGAAAATTGTATTATTTTCGGTACAGAAAAACAAGAACTTCTTTAAGCTTTACTAATGTTATATAAATTATATTTAAAATGGAGTAAACATTAAATATTAAATTAAAATATTTATTTATAATAAAGTATTTTATGTTATTTCATAAATATCTAATGACCCAATTTTTATAATAAATAATGAAATAACGCGCTGATTTTAAGAAACCAATAAAGGAAATGGTACAAATCTTGATGACTTCTCTTGGTTTCATTTCTGGGAAATCCAATGCCAGATTTGACGACGATCAACTTCAGATTGATTGTTTTTCCACCGCCCTGCGTTCGAATCGAAATCAATTTGGACTTTGTAGAGGCTCCTTTTACTCCTCGATAGTGTAAACTTCCGCTTCCCCGGAGTTCCATAAAGGCCATAAAGCTATGGCCGGGACTTTTACTACACAATACGTGGAGCGACAAGAACAACAAGAAGGCGAACTGCATTTTTATGGCATTAAACAAACTTTGAGAGCGTATGTTTTCGAACACTTTTGAAGTTTTATTGAGTTATAAATACGCAGAAATGACTTTGGAGTTTGGCCCAAAAGGCCGCCTTCAGCCGGCAATTTTCAAATCAAATTTATGATCGATTTATGCAAAGCCAGCCAAAGCAAAGGCCGAAACAAAAAATCGCAAATAGGCAGCGCCAGGCGTCGACATTTGAGTAAATTATCCACACAGAACGGGGGATGCTGGAAAATCTAGGAAATTCTGGGGGAGTGCTGGGGATTTATTGGCCCAGCCTCACGGGAAAAACTGAGGGGGAAACTTTGATTGACTGCTGCGCTTGAGGCGCTTTGATCTGAGAACTCCGATCTGCGATTTGGGATTTGCGATCTACGCGACCCACGATGGGCGGATTCGATGGATCAGTCATCCTGCAAGGCGACGTCAACAGATGGCGCTCGGCTAGCGATTAAATGGAATTGGGGATCTTAAAATCAGTTTTAGTGTGGCGATTTTTTGTAACAAACGATCTTTTGTATTTTTTTTAAACTCCCAAAAATTCGAAAATTTGTTCTTGAAATATTCTCTGAGCAAAAAATCGAAAAAAAATATATATCAATGGGAATAATAAAAAATACTTATGGATCGATATATATCATTAGTTTAAGTTTGCTATATTTTTGCTAGAAGTTTTTGGGATAAATAATTAAGTCCAATTTCAATTTATCAAAGCTTACGGAATTTTTAATATTTTTGTCAATATTTATTAGACTTTTTTTCGTTATATATTATATATATACGCAATGTAAATGCCATCACTGACGAGGATTCTTATTTTCCCCTACGGCAAATGGAGTTATCGCCCGGCAGAGTTGATTATCTATGTTGATGCTTGGTTTATTTGGCTTATCAGGCTTTTGGGGCTTTGATGTCACTACGGCTACATCATCATCAACCCGATCCTCCTGATCGGCAGTCAGTCATATTCCGATTCAGATTAGGGGCAATGTTTATGCGTCACTGTCTATGGCTTTGAATGTTCCTTCCTTTTTTTATTTGTGTCCCGTTTTTTGGGCCATTTGATGCTGCCGCCGAAGTTGCCAACCGGTTGACGCGACATAAGCAAATAAATAATATGGGAAATCGGGGAATTACGGGATAACGAATGGCAAATGGTGAATGGCGAATTGCTATGCCCGATTCAGCACTATCAAAGTGCCGGGCCCGACATCGTCTTAGGCTGAAAGTCAAATAATCAAATTCATTCGTTCTATGAGGAATCCGCGGGCAATCCTCTGGAAATCCGCATCACGCGTCCCAGCCAGAAATACTAAAATCCATTGTTTATTTTCTAATTTCGTTGGCGTGTAAATCACGGAAACGACTTCTTCCCAACAACTCGTTGGCATTCCTCAAGCGCAGGCAAAAAACTAAAAAAAAAAAAAAAGGAAAAGAGTAGAGGAACAACGTGGAAAATATATAGGAAAACAAGGCAGCAATCCCTTGATTCCCCGATTTCTGGCCAGACATTTTGTCGACAATTTCCAGGGAAGTGGCCATAAATCAATTGCAAAAGCTTTCCAATGGCTTTTCCGGAATTTCTCCCTCTTGTAATTATGCCGGGGAGCAAAAACATCGGGTCGAATGAGTGACTGCAATGAGGTTATATAATTGGGGATGGGCACTGGCACTGGGCTGAGGCATATGATTATATTTTATACCGAACGTCTATGGACTGCGAGTATTTTCCATGAATCGAATGAAGGCCCATAAGTTCGGAATCATTCACACTCCGCCGAAAGCCCACACCTACGCCCTACTCCCTTCTCGAACAAAAAACGCATGAATGAACAGCGGCCATTCAACGAATCCGGATTTCGATTCCTATTCCGAATCCAATTCCATTTCCATTTCGTAACCGATCTGCCCCCAACCAATCGTTAAACAATCGAAGACTGGAAGAGGTGTATTGTTTAAACAATTAACAATAACATAAATGCATGCATAATTACCGCCCGATATCGTGTGTAATTTCAAGAGCTTTCGACGGAAGCCCACTCCCCACGACAGCCGCCAGAGCGTCGTCGCTAAGATCAAATCCCAGCGACGCTGGACAGGATCGGAGATGCCCAAAATGGGTAAGTAGAATTGGAAGACTATGATTATGATAACTGAAAATAGCTGGATTTTAATATTTTTTTTTTTATATTATTTTAAGTATTTTAAAATGTATTTAAAGAAGTGTTTCTTAAATTTCTTGAATTGTAAGAATAGCTGAACTCAAAAATATTATAAAATAAATATATAAAATTAATATAATAAATAAAAAGTTATTTCGGTTCTCTATACTTTTTATTCTGAAGCAAAATTATTTAACCAACGAAATAGATATAATTAAAATATAAAAATATTAAAAACTTACTTTATTAACTCCTCAAAAATGAGTGGAGAAATATTCCATGAAGTAGTACTTTTTTCGTATTTAAAAATTGTATAGAAATTAAAATAATTAAAGGTTTATAAAAATGAGTCCTAGTTGTGTTCAACGAAATTTTTAATATACAATATATATGACTTTTCCCCTTAAAAATCTACTAATTAATATTCAATAAATGCAGCTAGAAGGCCAGAAGGGAACACCAAGTATTTTACAGTGAAATTTTTATAGTAAAAAAATAAAGAAAGGTGCCCCAAATTATTAATTATATTTTTCCAGCCCAATCTTTTGTTATTTGTATATATTATCCCTAAGATAAAACCAATTAATACCTTAAAAAAAAACCCTACATGATCACCACTGATCCGCACGAACTGATAACCCTGCCATGGCATTCGAAATTGGGCAACAGGTGTGTATACGGCACAGGTATTATTCATACCGATCAGCTGGGCCACTTGACCAGCTGAAAGGCTTAATGGGGGAGTTAGTCTCAAGTGCCTCGTGTGCCCTGGAACATTGTCAAATGGTTTCCAACCAGGACTTGGTCCACTCCCAATCCTCGTGCTATTTTCCTCTGGCGCCAAGGTGTTTATCGTCGCCACACAAGCTAAACAAACCGCAGCAAATGGAATCACCCGAGGAGGAGGAGGAGGAGGAGGAGGACTGGGAGGAGTGGCACTGGGAGTGGGAGAATTGCCAGTGGGTGTGGGAGTGGAGTTTTTCGAGTTCATTGCGCCACGGGCGCACTGCAGATTTATCGCCCACGGAGGTGGTAAATGCTCGGAACTACGGAGATCTTGGGCTATAAAACAGACACCCGAACTGGACTGCCTAGCGCCAGCTCGTGCTGCGACCACAGACGGCTACGGGTATGGCTAGGGATCCGGGTCCAGGTCGGGAGCACGTCTAATCCGTAATCCCTCACACATGGCAGGCAAGGAACTCGCTTCTACGCTTTCAGAAGTGAGAGGCGTGTCCAGGGACCGACCAGCTGCAGGTTGTATTGATGGAAAACCAGGAGAATATAGCCAATAAAAATCTAAAATATTATTGCTTAATATACATTTTTAAGGCATTTTAAACTAGGAGCAATAAATATTATATTTGATATATATTTCATCAGGAAATCCATAAATAAATGGTAAAGCTTTGATAGTCTCTATCAACAATGTTATCCTCCAGCTTTCCTAACCCATCGATCATCATCAAGGGCATGGCTGCTCTCCTCCTCTGTTTACGGAAGCCATCTCATTTCTTACATATATAGTATATATATCGGCTATAATAATCACAAGTGGGAAAAAGCAATGCAACTCATTTAGAAGCATTTAGAAATTGGCAGAATAAATCTCTTCGGGCGCAGAATGCAGTTTACATGGAAACCATATGGTGGAGTCCCAAGGAGGTGCTAATTTATGGTTACGACAGCTTTTTGGCGTTCCAATGTCTGGTCGATCCAATGCATTGGTAAACAAACACGAGAACAGGCGGAGATTGGGGGAGTGTGGAACGGATGGAGAGGCCCTCGCAAAAATGCCAAAACCACCTAGAAGAGATCGGGATAATGATCTGCAAGCAGCCGTCCATGGCCAATTCTGCATCGCTCATTCGCCGAATACTATATTTATTGTTCTGTTTGTGTAACCCAAATTATAAAAACAGAAGCCTTAGGAAGTGCACTTGGAAAAGGAATTAAAGAAAAGAATGTAAATTATTTATTAGTATATTAATTACATGAATAAGAGCCATCATTGAATATTTATTTAAATGGGAAAGAGGCAACTGACCAGAAAATAATTTTTTTAATAAAATAGCTCGACTATGTTTGTTTTAAAAATGTTTAAAAAACAGTTGTTCTGTTAATATATTTTGTTATTTTAAATTATTATTCGGAATTACTCAATCTTTAACTAGCATTTTTCAGTCATATATCTAAATCATTTATTCATTAAGAATTAAAGTATAGAAGGAAGCCAAAAACCTGTACTAATATATTGTATCACATGTATCACTTTATAACTTTATAACCTAATAAATAAGACCAAATACATTGTAACCACCAATAAATTCATATTTTTACGTAAGAAACTATATATTCTTTATATCAAAATGCTACAAATTGAAGCCCAATCTCATACATTTTCTGCAAGTGTCCCGATCATTGATCATTTAGTCGAGGGGGCGGTCGACCTGGCAACTCTAGGCATTCGGGCAGTTTCAGATCGATTGTTATTAATTTGTTTGCAAACATATTTCATGCGCTTTGCCCAATTTCATTCAGCGGGGCATCTCAGCAGCCGCAGCCGCATTCCCTCCTTGCCTCGTATCCCAAAGATATGTGCCAGCCAGCAGATGTATCTGTGTATCTGCGTCTGTTGCACTCATGCTGCGCGTCGAAAAGTCTACGATTTCCGTTCCTCGTATAAATCAACTGGAGAAAAACCTAAAAAAAAAAGGAAAAACTATAGGTCGAAACCAAAGCAACAACAGATTTTTCTTCATTTTTATCTATTTGGGGGAAAATTGCTGCCGCTTCTAGTATTTATTTGTGCATAATAAGTTTTTTGAATGCTGCCAGTGGAGGTGCGAAAAAGGGCTGCCGAGGGCTATATTTTGGAGTCTGTATATAAGCCCCCTTATAACTACGCCCCTGATAGTTTTTGGGGCTTGTTGGTGCTGTCTGTGGATATCAAAATACCATACAAATCGTCAGCTCGTCATTTTTTAGACAGTTTTCTCTTCGATTTATTATTGGGTTTGCTCTGGTGTGTGAGGAAGTAAAAGTCAAACAGTGCTGTAGAAGAGTATGGTGATATGGGAGTTTATAAAAGAAGAACTTGAATATATTTAAATATAAATTAAGAGATTTTAAGTTAAAGTTTCCAATGGTTAGATAAGCCAGAGCTAAGATTTTTCTCTGTAAGCCCAGTTTTTGTTAGCTTAATTAATATATATTACATTTCATAGAACTAAAATAGTAAAATATTGCAATTCCCTAGACAAAAACTTATAGAAATCACTGTGCTATCGCTTCGAACCTATACATATATCCAGAGACTTGGAGGCGCTCATGTGGGGATCGGAGTTTGGGGGGGATTGCTTATTTATGTACATGGCTGTTGGGTTGGTTGTGCGTGGTGTACGTGTACGTGTGTTTGAGAAGCAATTCATTAATGAATTTTAAAATGTTGCTAATCGATCGTTTGCGCCACAATTAATGTCAGCCCGTGGCAATTGGAATGTGTTATGTGAAATTCCAGCGGCCGACACTTGATTCATTTCGTGTTTCCCGGTTGAAATATAATAAAATAGGATAGCAGAGTGGACCGCCTGGCGGGACTGGGACAGGGATGAAGTTCTATTCTCCTCTCCTAAACATCCACAAGAACACAATGCAAATTGGGCTAAAGTAGAGCACACACCCAGATAATATTTTTGCCATTGTTCTATTCTATTCTATCTTCGCATTTTGGGTTTTATTCTTCTTTTTTTTTTGGCTCATGGGATGTGAAACACTTGGTGCCGCGCTGTCTGCACGAGCTGTTCTGGCAATTATAACAACAAAAATTACAACAACAAAAAACAATAACAATAGCAACAACATTTGCCTTTGGCCATAATAATTATAGCAACAGCAAGCAGAGGGCCACAGGCATTGCATTTTTGGTGCCTCCTTGCCTCCCTGCAAAAATGTATCTGAATGAGAAAAAAAAACAAGATAAGCCCCGAAAAAAAGAAATCAGAAGCCACTGAAAACAAGAAGTAAGTCAAAAACACAGGCTATTTGCTGTTTTTACCACGCCCGACGGCAAAAAGTGTTGAGCAAATTAATAAAACAAATGCCCAAAAGTCAGCGAACGAGCAGACACACGAGACGTGAATTGTTGTAATTTTTAACCAGTTTGCCGAGCAAATATTTTATCAACATATTTTCAGAGACAACACGCCGCTGTTTGTCTTGAAAATATTTAAATATTTACATTGGGAAAACAACTGCAGCGAGGCGAGCGACGAGAACGTGAGTCTACCACGCCGAAGACGTTGACAAATTACGCATATGGAGAAGCAGGGGGCAGCAGCCCCAAGGGGGTGGTGGCTTTGGTTGCTTGCCACCCAAAAAAGGGGTGGGATTTCCCCGACAAAAAGGGCGTGGCGTATTTTGAGAACAATGAGGAATTTAAAGGGGTTAAACGGAATTAAAGCCTTAGACAGAATATGTGGAAGGATGTTATAAAGAAGGGGTTAAATTAGAGAAATAATTTTTAACAAGAGGAGCTCTTAATTATAAAAAAAAAACATTCTTCGCATTTCTGGCATTATAAATATTTTATTTTTAATTTGTATAGACAATGTTATTTGCGGTAAATAAATTAATATTAGATATAATATATTAGATAAATATTACTTTAAATTCTTACTATCTATCTCATCAAATTATCCCTGAAAATGGGCTCTCAAAAAGTTATAATTTCAACAATCATTGGAAAGTATCTGCCACTTAAGGGAGATACTGATTGCATCTCAACATCCATAAGTAGCCGTCAGCCAGATTATTAAAAACGTATCTGTCAAATACTCGTGATCGCCATTAATTATGCAGCTGATAAGCAATGAAAACACGTTCGAAAATAACCAAATTAGACATATCTGCGGCTCGTATCTGTATCTCAGCGTCTGTAACTGAATTGGAAAATGTATCTGCGACCGCAGCAGCAGATTAACGAAACTCCGGCAGCTGGGCAAGAAGCAAAGAAACGTGTCGTCAATGGCGCGCGGCTAAGCAAACAAGGCCCAAAAAAAAGAAGCTATGTGGTAAAAAGATGCAGTCAAGGCTGATCGAGACAGGCGGAGGAGACACATCAGATAGATATATGGGAGATATATGGCAAAGAAGAAGTTCCCCCAAGGCGAGCACATGTCAACAGGGCCGAAGATGAAGATTTCGCAGTCAATTTGACGAGTAACGCCCATGAAAATGATTACTGTGCGGGTGAGGAGGAGGTGTGGAAGGGCGAGAGCAGCAAAGCCTATGCCAGTCTACCCTGTTTTTCGGCCCAGGCATATTAATTGGTAAACCATTTTGCGGCCCAGGCCTCGCTCCTAACAAGGTACGCAGACGTATAGCCCTCAGACCGCCCTGCAATGAGCAATTTCCTGCTGCCTACACTCACCGTCGTCGTCGAGCCAAGACAATTTGTCCTAAATAAACATTTCATCTCTCTTCAGCAGCCACAGCTACATCAGCGGCAACACAGCGACTGCGACAGCAGCAACATTTTATGAAAGTGGCAGCGGCCAACCAGACAGAGGCACTGCGAGAAAAAGAATTTATGGTATTCTATAGTTACTTTAGGGGTTTTCACTATTAAGCTTAATACTTAAGAGCCCACAACATTAAAGCTTGCTTCCAAAAGGCCTTTAAACTAAATCTTAAGGCAAAATATAAGATTTGTTCTTGTTTTTCAGGAGAAATTGTTTTAAAATCTTGTATTTTAATTTAGCAAACATTGATTTATTTTAAATCAATTTTCTGTATTACCGTTAGCTGATTAATAGCAAAACAGTGCACAATCAAGTAAGATACAAATTTTGTTAAATTTTTATTAGAGAGTTTCCTCGATATCTTTAGATACTTACAGTTTTGGAGAAAATAATTGAAACAATCAAGAAGCTTGTGTTTGGAATCATTATTATTCATATTATTACTTTTAAATTTAAATTAATGTATTCGAATGGTTTCTAATATTACATCTTATTAACAAAACTCTAAAATGGTTTTGCTTTTATAAAAATGTATACTAAAATACCATAGATATCGCCGATTTGTCCAAGAAGGCTGGTATTAGGCTGATATAAAACCTTTCCATTAAATTGTACAAAATTTGTATTATTTTATTTGTTTTTATTAATTTAAGATTTAGTTATGAATATTAATGGGAACCATACTAAACAATTAAATTCTCAAATATGTAATTAGATATAATTAAAACATTAATTTATCTTACAAACTTTCCAGGATCTCGTTACCAACTTAGGCTGGAATATTATGTTTAATTTACCCAATTAAATATAATTAATTTATTAAATATTTTCCATTAAGAATTCCCCAAATGAAATAGGAAATATTTTCTTCAAGTGCCCCTATGCTGATGGCTCTGGTGATGGGTCGAGTAAATTGTCTGCCTGAAATGTACCACCGTTTAAAGGCAGACGCAGAGCACTCGCCCTGCAACCCAGAAGGGACTTCTCCAGCTCCCGCTCCTGCTGCTACCCCTCCGCCCTCCTCTTCCCTCTCCCACTTCCGCAGCAGCTATGTCCCTGGCCAGCACTTCCCCGATCCGGATCCCTTTCCGTCGGTTTCCTTCCTTAGCTCCGGAGTCGCAGTCGCAGTCGAGCGTCGCTCATTCGCCCGTCGCTATATGCTAAATAAACA
Source organism: Drosophila tsacasi (assembly GCA_018904565.1). NCBI lineage: Eukaryota > Metazoa > Arthropoda > Insecta > Diptera > Drosophilidae > Drosophila > Drosophila tsacasi. The sequence continues at coordinate 58,285 of JAEIHY010015978.1, forward strand.
TTTGGGCACGTCATGGCTTATTGAATTGTCACTTATGCCCGAATTCGAAATTCGAGTTTCATTTGGAGTTTCTGTTGCCATTCCGAGTTACCCGAGTTTCCCTCGTTTCCATCCGCCTTTTGGCTGCGGTTTGTCGCCTTCTCAATTGGCATTCGTAATGGCGACTATCTGCCATATCCATCTCCGTCTCCTGCTCCTGCTCCTGCTCCTTATCCTCTTCCTGCGGCAACTGTGGCCACTAAAGTGCTTCCATTTAATTAGTTTCACTCCCTGGAAATTCAATTTCAGTCGTTTGCCCTTTAAATGCACTCCGAGAGCGGAGCAGAGTGGATCGTTTCAAATAATCAATAATCGATTTATGGTGTTTACTCTTGGGCCGAGGCAGTGGGAACTTGAATAAAGGATGATATGAGGGCATACATATATGGGGAGTCTGGGATTGGGTAGGAATATGAAAAATAAGTCATGAGACTTTGTATCTTAAGGGGTAAGTGTGGGAATACTTTTTCAGGTAATTGTTTTGTGAAGCATACTTGATAAATATGTTCTTATAAGTTCGTAGTTAATTTATTTTAGAGAGCTTATAAAGGAATACAAAAAATTAAACATTTTCCAGCTAACACCTTTGTATTATTGCAGTTTTATATATATATTTGGATAATGCTCTCTTAAGTTCAACACAAAGAATAGTTTTCCTTATTCCAAACACAAATTTGCTAAAATTACTGAAATCAATAAACCAACATGTTAACAAATTAACATCCAAAATGATTACCCTTCCCTCTCTGTTTTAATTATTTCCCCACCAATAAACCAGTAAATTATATATTTGCAAGCTACATTAATCTCACAAATCGCATAAGCCACAGCCAAATGCATCTTGATTTCAAATCCCATCATATTTTCCTATCAAATTAGCAGCCAAACAGAAAGCCACACCAACAAAAATAAAAAAGGAAGTGCAATCCATCTATCCAAACATTTTCATTTCATAAAAGTTAATTAACCTGAGAGCCACACGCAAACCATTGACTATTTAATTGAAATATTACACAAATCTATGCATCATAAAATTTTAGAACAAATCATTCAATAACAAACAAATCCGCATCGGAATGGAAATGGAAATGAAAATGGAAATGTAAATGGAAATCGAAATTGAAATGTTTCAGGCTTCATTAAAAAATATCGCAATGCAGGCGAGGAGCATGTGCCGGTTGTGTGCACAATTTATCCGCCGGATACATTTCAAATAAATAATAACAATAGATGGACATACGAGCGGTGCGAAAACAATAATACCAAATTGTTAAATTACAATCGAAATTGTAATTTCCAATTTCAGTTTCATGACTTCCGTTTAATAACAAATAAATCGCATAATCCGTAGCATAATATTTGTACAATTAAAATTTCAAATAAATTTCTAGCCGAAGCGGACCAAAATCAAAGCAATTACAAAGCACACAGATAGATAGATAGATACATAGATACACATATTCAGTGCAATAAAATAAATTAGCACAATTGTGCGAGGCGAAAAAATAAATAGGAATAGGGGGGAAAAAAGGCGACTCGTTTATTGACACAAACACAAAGGCAAATCGATTGCGAAAATAAACAATGGAAATTAGCAAAATTATGCAAAATAGGCAAAGGCAGCGAGACAACAACCTGACCAGGTTGTTGTGGCTTGTAAAAAATCATAAATCGCTAAGCAAATAAATAGAAGAAGGCGGCCATCAAATGAAATTGTTGTCGAATATCCCTCGTTTCGGCCATTTATCGAATATCCCACGTTTTATTGCCATTGTCTCGGATTCTTTTTCTTTTTCCTTTTATTTTTTTTTTTGGCTTGTTTTAAAGGTGCCTTCGAAAACTTTTTCATAATCTGCCAACGGAAAATATTGTATATGTAGCGACATCCCGCTCGTTCACACCTTGGCGCAAAAACCTTAGCGAAAAGTATCTAAAGTTTATAAATATTTATGTATCTAACTGGGGCGTGCCACAACCGCACACCACAAATTCAAATCGGGGACGATGGCAAGTATTTTGGCGAAATTCGTGAGAGTTTAGGCCACGCCCACAGCGCTAACTGCGCACCAGATACAAAAGTATCTCACAGATACTTGGCGAGAGAGCCAGAGCTGACAGCGACAGAGCAGCAGCAGCAGCAGCAGCAGCAGCAGAGGCAGCAGCAACCCGGGCTAGTTGAGAGGAGGGGTGAGTCCAAGGGGTTCGTACTACAACAATTGGCAATTGAACAATCCAACTCGTTCGGGCCGCGCAGTCTGCCTCCGCGCTTCACTCCAGATCGTCCCACAGCACACTCCCATCCCATATCTGTATCTTAACTATACCCCATCCCCGTCAGCTCACCGACCCGCTCCCCTGGGAACTTGTTTTGACCAGTCGGTCAACGGTGTGGCCATTTGCCTCTCGTCCACACAGAGCCAAGAGCCGAGAGCCAAGAGCCAAGAGCCCGTCCGAATCACCACATCGATGGCCGCACACATAAATTACTGGCAACAAGCTCGTTCCCCCTTCCCCGCCTGCACCTCACTCCGCTCTCTGCCGTGGCGACCTGTCCATCTTGGTTGGTTTTACCTGTCGACACACATAGATACGAGTGTGATGGCTGTGTGTGTTTGTGTGTATTTGCGATGACTGAAACGGTGTGTGTGTGGCGAGAGCAGTACTTTCTTGAGGTACATTTTGCCGTCGCTATTCGAATATTTTGCAGTGAGTAAACGAAATTTTACTTGAATAAATTTTCAAAACTACAAAAATTAACAATTATCTTCAATATTTATACATAAAAAAAATTTTAAATGATGGAGCTTCAAATAATAGTAAATACATTTTTTTTTTATATTTCTAAAATCTTTTTATGTGAACAAAGTTCTAACTTATAAATCTTATAAAGGCTTTGAAGTTTTTGTATATGAAAATAATTTTATGAGACAAATTATTGAATTTTTTTATTTTAACTTAATAATTAATTAGGTTAACGGATTGCCTTAACATTTTATAATAGTTATATGGATTAATACAAAATATCTATAGAACTGTGAACTAACATAAAGCCTATAATTACATTTCAATCGCTAACTTCAAATCAACTAAATGGATTTTCTCTAAAACAATTAAACATAAATATCTATTTCTTGACAGTCCAAAAATTCGAACTTAGGCAACCCAACAATTCAAATTTAATTAGTTTACCTAACACGTATATTTCCCTTCCAATGATAGCTTTATTTCGAAGAGAACTAATAGCCCAACATAATTAGGCCTTTTCAATTTAAGGGATTTGCGAATCAAACTTGCAGATGCATTTGAATTTAGGCAGAGATATATATATTTACCCTAACACCGAGCCTGCAATTAGGTAAGCAAAACAAGGGAGCAAATCTAATAAAATTGATGGGTAGACATCATGATCCATCATCATGACTTGTCCCTGCAGCAGATAGCAGATACTTTACCTTCGCAAATGTATCTCTCTCTATCTGAGTGCGTTTCCATATGCAAATCGAAAGTCGAGCGAACGAACAACTGTGGCCCATTAAACCTCAGACGACTGGGGGCTAAATTGCAGCAGGAGCAGCGTTTTCATTGCATTGGAAATTTTAAACCAATTAAAACAGCTGCTGTCAACGCTGCGGATGCGTAATGAAAAGAAAATATTAATAAATCATACGTGACCAATCAATTTCATGCGTTTAAAAAGGAAAACCCTCTCTCGCATACCCGGCAAAATGTGCAATTGTGGAAGTGCAAGGGAAAATGGAATATAACAGGAGCAGTGAGCTGTGTGTCGCACGCACAGAATCAATATTTAATTTATAATTAACTTTACAACATGAAAAACAAGCGGGGGCAAACAACAAGGAGTCCCCGGATCAGTTCGCCATATCTTTTCCGCACACACACACACGAGGCGGGCAAGGAAATTCCGGAAGGTAAATGCTGGATGGTAAAAAGAAACCACCGAACACGTGGCGAGGGGCGACATGACATTTCGTCGACGGGGATTTGCGGCGGCTTTAAACGCTCGCCACTATGGGCAATTAACGCGGCCATACGCAAACAGAGGCCTGATCCTTTAGACAAACACTCCCGTTCCCGTCTATTCCACCAAAAAAAAAAAAAGAAATAAGGAAGGGGAGATCCACACTGACGAAAAACGGGAGCTTGATTTAATGAATTTTCAACATGTTAATGGGTATGTGAATGCGAAAGTTTATTATTTAGGTAAAAAATGTATTAAATTGTTTACAACTATTTTAAGAAATAGAATAACTATAATTTTCACAATAGTATACCATATAAAATTAGTAAATAATCAAAAGCTGCTTCTGTTTATCATATTTAAAAATTAAAACAGAAAGTATTATACAAAATTTTTGAACAATATGTTTAAGGAAAGGAAAAATATATTTTTTCTCTGCATCACATATAAAATCTATTAAACTTAAAAATCTAAATAGATACAAAATAAAATATTCTTAAATTTTGTATGACTAATCCTTAGTTTCAATTTTATTGACCTCAATACTTTATTTACATTTTGAATTAAATGTCTTGAGCATTATATACCATTAAACGCCTTTCAAATTAACAATTATAAATTCGAACACCAAATCAGAATTTATTTAAAAACCATTTCTTTCTCCCTGTGCAGACAGGAGAGAAATTTGAAAGCAGCTTCCATTGGGGGTAAGTTTTCCTCCGTTGTAGCCACAAAAAGGGGCGGCTAAAAGCAGAGAGTCAGAGGGAGACAACTTTTCGGGGTGCTAATTGAAAAACCCAATATTTGTCTAGTCTGTGCTCTCGGGGTGGCTCTCTGTACACCGTACTTCAGCTCCGATGGCGGTTACTCCCATGGCGGCCATTTTGCCCGGTGATCGCTGGGAAAACTTGCTCGGGAAAGGTGGCCAAAAAGAGGAAAGAAATCAGTTAAACAAACAGGAAACGCCCCGGAGTACTGGGACGAACTGAGAGAAAGGTAAAAGGCAAATGTCAAGGGCACTTTCTACGATAGCCAACGAGAGAAAGACAAGTACAAAGCAGTTCCAAGTGAAATTGTTTAACTTTATTATAATTAGTCCAAATCCAAATATATCAGATATATTGGAATATTTTTTTTTAAGCTGGTTTAAGTTCAAATTCAAACCGTTTTTAAGTTCAAGTGAATGCTCTTTGGGTTTTGATTGTAATTGTTTGTTAGATTTCTCATTTGTCCAATAAGATTACAATGTAAAAATTACAACAAATTTTGATTTATAGATCCCTAAAATACGCATATTTCAAGTCTTCTCAAGCGTATCTGTTAGCTTAAAAGCGAATGATGATTCAGATCTATGTAAATACAAATTTACCTTTAATATCCTAGTTTAGTAATAGTTTTCAATTCTTAAATTTTATTTGTAAACTAACGAATCTTAATACTGTACTACACCGATTTTCCCTCATAATTATTAAGAGTCACCACAATTGTCTCCACTGAATGGGGCAACTCCCTTTGGTTGCCACCGATTCGAGTGTGTAAATCTGGGCTATATATCTGAACGATGTGGCCATAAACATCAACAGTTCTGCACCTTTTTTAATGGGCATTGCCATTATGCGCTCGCCTGCTTTTTATGGACTTGCCCTGCTTGATGCACCGTAGACGTTGCGTCGACAGTTTTTTCCCAGAAAAAAACACAATTGAAGAAGGCATGTGCCCAACCGGATTCCACACCAGATCCGATCCCCCACAGCCCCATCATCGTCATCATCATCATCCTCCTCCGGCACTCAGCACTTATTACACATTTGATTTTGATATACAGCCCAGAAGGATGGAGGATGGTTTGGAGTTCAGAGGACGGAGGAAGCCCTACGACAACGGGATTTCGGAATGGCAGGGCCTTTAAATGTTTGTATTATTGTTGGAAATAAACTCTGACTTTATATTGTCGGGGATTAATGATATTGTTTCCCCTAAATTTGTTAATTACTAGCAAACAAATTTGTGTATACAAACCGTGCTTGAGTTTTTATGCATTTTCTATAGAATTTTTGAGTGATTGCATTGGATGAACAAGACTGGGGCATGTGGATGTAGGAAACGGTTGTACTGGAGTTGGGAAAATGATATATTTAAATGGGAATAATGGGGAGGAAATGTATTTATTGAAAATTTAGTTTTATATTTTATAGGAATTTACTTTATGCAACTTCAAACTCTTTAAGATTTATAGGTTGTTTTGGGGGACAGAACTTGTGATCAATTAAAATCAGTTTGTATTTAATTTCAGTTTAGATTTTGGTCAAAATATTGTTGTTTTCCATAAAAATAATTGTTAGAAATATATAAAAATTAATAAAAAAATTGGAATATATAGAACTTAAGAATTTACTCTCTACTTTTATTATTTCCATTTCCTCCTGGCTTTCGCCCACATTAAACCCCCTCAAAGTGCCTCGGAAACCAACACCTTTCCCATAACTCAGCCCTCTTTTAATTGCTTTCCAATATCCGACCAATTAAGAATTTTCCCCCCCTTCTGGCATATGGAAAACCACAGCGGATCGACGGGGCTCGTAGGCACAACTCCCGACAATCGCAGAGCGAAGCATCGGCATTAGTTTAAAAACAATACAAAGTAAACAAACATTAGCATGCAAAACATCTGTTTAGTGGGGAATCCGAATGGGAGGGAGGAGCAGGGGGTCGAGTGGGAGTGATCTCCGTGGAAGCGCCTGCAGCCAATATATCAATTACATGTCGATGTCGAGTCGAACATAATGCAACTTGGCAAATGAATACCGGAAAACCCCGGAGAGACCCGAGGCCCAGCGACTGCAACTCGCCTGTCTGTCAGCCCAAGTCAATCAAAATCGAATCTCGCGCTGAAAAGCTACAAATGCCTTATTGTCAAAACAATTAGTTTACCAAATTACATGAAAATATTCCTTAAATGCTCCACAAACATTTAACGCGCTGATTTGACACATGTCCGGGTCGCGAGACTCTGGTCGGGACTCTCTTCCTCTCTCTGGGGTCGTCTGCTGTCACAATCTATCAGGGAATGGGGCTGGTTGGAGCTGAGATGGATACGATGGATTGGGTTTGCGGTTGGGGGTTGGGGGGAGTCCACAGTCCATTTGTGGCATGTCGCTGGCATCTGTGAACGCCAAGGAGCTGGGGGATCTTGGTATCTTGCATGGTTTTACATGGAAGTGGTTCTAAAGCTGTTCTGTGGGGGTTTTAAAAGCTGCAAAATTATAATGTAATTTAGTTCTTATAGCAGAAATGTATGCAAAAGGGTTATTCCTTTAAATAGCAATTTTTTACAGCAGAAAACCTATTAACTAAAGTTTCCAGTAACCAATCCATTAAGTTTGAAGATCTCCTGGCTCAAACTTGGTTTTAATAAATCTCCATCCCTGCGCACTTGGAGCCCCCCTTAGCCCCGCTCTTTCCCATTTAAGAATTGCAGTGGATGCAGTGTGTTTTATTTCAAATTCACACGAACGCCAAGCCTGCGGAGGAGGAGAGTCCCGGATTCGCTGCTCCCAACCGATCGTTTTGTTTACACAAAAACGGACCAAATAGTAGAACCGAAAAACCATGGGGAGTATATCTCGTAAATTAACGGCGTTCCATTCCGCTGTTAGTTTCCCTACTCAGTATTTTCCTTCTTTCCTTCTCTTTTTTCACTCACTGCTCGTTTTCGTTTTGGCCATAAAATAAAGTTTCGAGAAGCGTATAAAATTTATAGCGATCCGTTTTTGGAGAAAATCTGACAGCGAACACCTTACGCTCACTCGTCGTCTTTCTTCTCTCCCCCCACCTTGAGCGATCAGATGTGATTGACAGGACTGCCGGGGCGTCTATATATTGTCTATAACTGCTACTGTATCGGGGGACTAATGCAATTCGCATTTCTGTGCAATTTCACAGGCGATTTTGCAATTGCAATTGCGATTGCAGGCAACGCGGAGCAACAAAGAACTAAGCAGCTCAGCCGGCGTAGGATTCTTGGCCCGTTACTCACGCACGATTAGGTTCCTGGGAGAATGGTGGAATTATCACAATTGCCCGATATCTGTGCACTGGGAGAAAATTTAATTTAAGTCGTAAAAAAAATAAAATAAAATAAAAATTCAGTTTTATAAAAATCTTGGGTATAAATAATATTTTATTCCTTTTTTACGTCAGTTTAAAATTTTAACTCTAAGAGTCTTATTTAATGATATTTATTTATTTATTTATTACTAATTAATTTACCCCTTCTCTTTAAACAAAAATTCCCAACTGCTTTTTCTGCTGTATCAAAATATCATTCTTATTTTTTTTTATTTATTTTTTATTTTTATATTCATTTATATTCTTTTATTTATTTCATAAATCTGTTTTCTTCGAAGATTTTGTAAAGCAGCATTTCAGTTACTGTAACACCATTTCATTCCATTTTCTTAACCAAATATTTTCCAAGTGTATCTCCCTGAGAAAGGCAGGTTTTCAGGGGCGCTACGGCCTCGATATTTAAGGTGCTTACATGGGTTGCTCTTTTTTTCCATTATTCGCTACTGCTGTCTTTGGCAAATTCCGGGGAATACATTTGTGCAACAATTTGGTTTGGTGGTGAGCTCATCCCCTGCGACCCCTGCAGGCTGGCAACAATTTTTGTTAGCGGATTCCCACTCGAACCCTGGTGGTCCCGTCCATTTCCACCGGCATTCTCTTTCTCGCCCTCAAAGCTGGCAACCCCTTTCACGCAGAACGAACTTTAGCATAACAATGGCGTTGCGACTTCTTCGTCTCCGGAAAAGTTGGGGGGTTTATGGAAATTAGCCCGGTACACAATGCCTGCAGCATGGAACGACCAAGGACCAGGGATGCCAGCCTGCTGATACGGAGGACAGCGCACAGCACAGGACAAAGGCAGAAGTGAGCTGCCAGGATGCGTTGGCAGAAAATTAATTCATTTATATGCAGAAAATTCAATGTTACAATGTTATCAATTCTGGCCCAGCGGCAATTCGGCCCAAGAGCTGAAGAGCTGGCCAAAACGGGGGTGGGCTTAAAGGTGAGCCCAGTTGGGGAGGGATCACGTTTTCCAGAGGGAGTGATGAGTTAATTGATTGTGGGAAGGATTGACTCCCAGCATACGGCCGCAGATTAGAGTCCTAGAAGCTGAGGGATTAACTGGAAACACTAAGCTTAACTTATTCCCAGTTCGCTCTGAAATTCATGTATTAAACACAACCAAAGGTAACCCCTTTATCCAAATTAGTAATGAACGGAAAACGACCAGCTCAAGGGCCACACCCACTTCCCCTCTCTCTCTCTCGAGTGGCGCAGCCAAAGACGGACCCAAAACAAATATATACCCGAATGACCCATTCAAATCCAATATCACCGCCTCCAAGTACGGTCATTTCCGACCGGAATAAGTGTCAAGTCGAACGCGACAAATAATTTCCATGCAATTTCAAGTGCATATTCAAATTACACTCGATATATTTTACGAACTCTTGCCTTCGATTGGGCCGCGTCGAATGGGAGCCCGTTAATGAAATGTGACACGTATTTCCCCTGGCCCAGCACGGGATCTGGATCTGGATATTCTCATATGTATATACGAGTACGTAGTATGGACATGGTTATGAATGTGGATGGCTCTCCGTCCGCCAGTCCAACCGTCCGACCGTCCGCTGTGTAATAAATATGAGACTCATTAAGAAAACCATAAATAAATGCAGAGTCAGTGCATGACCAACAATTAAGTGCGAGGAGCAGGCCCAAGATCATCGTCCAATCTGGTCTCCAGCTCGACCGATAAAAGAAGCGACCAGGAGGCAAGGACAGTGGTTAAAGAGCTACTGGGATAAATTAGAATATAGAAATAGTGACAGGATTCTTAAGTAAATAATGGAAACTTGAGAGTCTTGAAAATGAAATTAATATGAGTAGTAAATATATATTTATTATAATGTCATTAACATCGAAATTTGTGCGATGTAGACAGTAAGTAGTCCTACATTTTTCAACTAGTTCTAGCGTAGAACTAACGATCGGGACATAGTGAATAATCAATAAGAGGTTCCTAACCAATTTTTGAATATTTTATAGAAGAAAAATGAAATTAATTTTATTTAATAAATATTCATTAGATTTTTAGTTTCTTGTTACATCTCGCACCACTGTTCCCTTGGCCCCCGACAATGTTAGGGCCTGGGTCTCTCCGGGCAGATCGGGCTGCCGGAGATGTAACATGAGCAAATAGTTTGACGAGGGCTAGGGCAGGGCATGACGTCCACAAAAGTGTCGCCCGGCAGTCTGGCCCGACGGTCCGGGTGTGGGTTTGTCGCCTCGAAAACGGACTTGCAACCGGGTCTTTGGTCGGGGACTCGGTCTGGTGGCCACTTGAGCCAGCTCAGTGACAAATTTCCATGCCCAAAAATAGCATGACACTTGAATTCGATTCAAATTGGGTTCCCTAAGATCCTAAGACTGGGACAGGTTTTATGGTTATACGCATTGTGTGTTTGCTGTAATTTACTGTGTGCAGCTGGGGGAGAGATGCAGTTCGGGAATGCCCGGACTGTGAAATTCCCCAGAATTTCCATAGAAATTCCAAGGACTCCCCCGTTTGGCTTGTGAACTCCGGCACCTGTGCGCAATAGATACAGAGAGATGAGATGCTCGTGCGTAGTATATGTAGTATATGAACGTATGCCGGACGGGAGTCTATTATAAATTGGGGCCTCGGGCTTGTTATGGATAAAAAACAATCAAGGATACACACACACACATGCTGACGCCCACTCCTGATTTGCTCTTTGATTTATCATATGACCGGGCTCCAATATTGAAAACCCAATTCCCCCAAAGTTTTTTCTGGTCTTGGCCTCCCCCAATCGATTGCACAATTTTTCGCATTGTCGCCCTTTCTGGCCAAGCAACCGGCGGCTACTTGGCCGCGCCCATTTCGTGTCCGAGCTGCGCCCACGGCTTGCATGCGAAATGATGATGATGATGTGCGCCGACACACACGGCCCCGACCACTGCCACAGCCACTGCCAATCCCTCCCTGAAATCACCAGAGACGAACTCCCTCCGGTACCCGAAAGCGCCCCGGCAATATTTACTCTCAAAATATTATTCGCGCATATGGACTTGAGGACGTAATCCATAATTGGTTTGACCGTTCGCTCGTTCATTCGCCATTTCACTCAATAAGTGGAAAATATATTCCAAGGATTGGGCGGCACACAAATTCGATTAATCAGAGGAGGGTCTGGATTTAACTTTTAGTGATGAAAGGAAAGTCGATACTGATTTTGGAGCAAAGACTTGCACATATATTTTAATATTGATGGGGTGACATACATAGATGATGGGGTTTCATAGAACGGCAGAGGATTCTTAATTATAAAAGGTTCTTCAGGTTGAAGAAGTATTTTAATAACATTTTAAGGCCTAAGAATAATTTAATTAAATGAACAATTTTTAAAGATCATATAAAATGGGGGGAGATAGTTGGTTTAGAATCGGTTTTCATATTAATTTAATGATAGTACAACGATCCTATTTGATTTTCCATAGCTTAAAAAGGCGTACAAGAATGAAATCCCCATTTAAATTTTGTTCTGAGCGTAGAGGGATTCTCATCCACCCCCTTTTTAATTAATAAATCAATTTACGCCCATAAATTACCCAAAAATCACGCCCAGCCAAGTGCCAAGCAGCCATTTCATTGATGAAGCCCAACTAGCCACAAGTCGAAGCCCTAAATCACTCGGCCTAATGCTCTTCAAATTAGCCTGCCATTTGTCAGATCAGTGTCCCTGTCCCTCCTTTGGAATATGAATCATTCCGCCTAAATGAATGTGTCTGTCACTGGCTGTCAACACGTTGCTAAGGCGAAGCCAAAGTTCCCCCCAGAACCGGCGATCTTCCGACACCGATCCCATATAGCTGGCTATATAGTCTCGGGGGCCCTTACTCTCAAATATGAAATGGAGCAGGAGGTGGAGAAGGCGCTGGAGGCTATATTTAATGCAGAGTGACATTAATGTCAGGCACAATTAGTCGGGGTGGTAGGAAAAATGCCAGCGGAAAAGCGGAAAAGCAAAAAGGCGAAAAGGAAGAAAAACAGAGAAAAAGAAACAATCAAAAAACGATAAACGAGGCGAGCAGAAAATGGGCAACCAGAAATAATTTGACAGCCCATCGGAGGCTGGGAGTATTAAGATGTTCCCGGGTCTGATCATACGATGATGATCATTGATCACTTTGTTATTGCAGCTTCGATTTGATTGATTCAGTTTTCCTTTATATATATTTCTTATTTTTTTGGTACGTGTGCGATCCCGCTGAACTGCGACCCCTGGCCTTTTGTCTTGCCGTTTTTTGTTGCCAATTCGTAAACAAACAATTACCCAACAAAGCACCGATAGATACTTCTCCTCCATCCAGGAGTCGCATTATATCACCTTTTCGCTGAGAACAGATCCCCGAAGAATGGCAAACTCGAGCACGGTGGCATCCTCGATCTATATCCCATCCCAACTGCGCCATATCCATCCCATTGTCCGACCGAGTTTAATCTCCGCCTGCGGCTTCGGATATCTCAATACCGCCACCGTTACAGTTGCGCTTCGGTTGCGCTCGGCTTGATCCCCTGATCTCTTTGTAGTCGTAATCCCGCCCGGGGAGCGATAGCTACCATCCCCTCCTGCCTGCTAATTTATATAAAAAACAGACTCCTCGCGAAATTGCTCTTTTTTTTCCTAAATATCTCATTGCTGTGTTGACGCTTTTCTCACACAGTTCGACATGCGGCGGAGGCGGTGGAGGCGGCGAAGACGCGTGGTATATGTGTATAAAGCGAATCGGATAAAAGATATTGCTGCAGATCGTGTTTATATTGAGGGAAGAGCAGGGCAGCCAAGATTTTACAGTGGGTGGCTTGAGTCCATCAAAGGTTAACTAGGAATTGGCGAATTTATTGGAGAATTTATTAGTTTAAGTGGGTTTTTATGCAACATTTCAAAGAAACCTTTTCTAATTAAAAATTTAATTTATCTTATAAGCACTTCTTGAATATCTAATAGAAACAATAAAGCAGAAAACTATAATGCAATGAATGCAAATACTCAATATAAATAAATATCGATGATTATCTTATGATTTAGGCAGACTAGAGTCTGATGATGCTATAGAAATCTTAATTCATTTATTTATAGAGAAATCTTTATATAGAGAAAACTTCAATAAGAAGTGGAGAAACGATTCTTAACTTATAAAGTAAATAAAAGCTAGATTAATATATTATAGAATGACAATAATATCTTTATCGTTTTATATGACCCTTCCCTAAATTGAACACTAAATTATGTATAATAAATATTATCAAATTATAATCTTTATAGATGTTCAATAAAATCAAGTACCTATTTTGATTATACTCACTCCCACCGATAATAATATTCTAGATACAAGTAGCTCTTCATTATCTTTATAGTACACATTACTATAATGTTATTGGTATCCCATAAAAACCGATGATATCTGGGGGAACTCTGATACCTGTTCTGCCTTGAGAAGAGCCACACCCACTGTGCCTGCCTGCCAAGGGGGGCAGCAGGCTCCACTGTGCTGCCACAGTGGCAACCACATAAACGGGCACCGGCGGCGGCGTCTGCCGTTTGGGGCGGCGAAGATCAAAGGCCAGCGAGCGGTGCCTGCAAAACGGTTAAATCTTTTGAAATGTGCGCACTTTTTGACACCCAATTTGTTTAGAAGTGTGCGCCGCCAGCTGGACCAAAAGGGGGGCCAAGGGGGCTGCAGATGAGGGAGGCTGTTCGAGCAGTTCATAAAATCGCAGCTACACAGGGGAAAGTATTTGCAAGTATAAGAAATTAAAAAGTTTATAAAAAATTTACCTTTACATTATAAATAGATTAATTAAACAAACTTTTCCGGAACTAGTCGAACTATTTTATGAAGAATTGCATCAAATAAAAATACAAGATTTGTGATAGAACCTATAAAAATAAATAAAATACAAAAATTATTAACACATTTTCAATTCTTATAAAATTTCCCAAACGTTTTTAATCCCAAATTTCGCTAATTTATCTCTCTGTAGAAAGGAAAATTGTGGGAGTGAGAGCAACACCTCAGGAGCAGAGGGAGATGCAGCACATCAGTGAGCAACTTTTTCTGCGAATTTCATTAATAAAACTGTCGAAAGTGTTGGGCATCAAGTGCTTGGCACCCCTCTGCCCCGATCCCTTGGACAGGTAAAACGGAACAATCAAACGAAACTTTTTGTTTTTAATAAAAATTCAAAAGATTTACACAGCTTCGCCTTGCTAGCCAAGTAATTCCACTTAAAATTCTGTAAAAGCAAAAGAAATCACTGAGGAGGGGGTGGAGAGCGCGTGGGCAAACATACTACTTTATATATTCATTCCACTTCATTCATAAAAACGAAGACAGGGCGAGTGGCAAACGCTTAATTAAGAATTTTTCCAAATAAAAATGCACGCGTACTTGGTGGAAATGGGATAATAATAAGTTTATTGATTTGGGAAATGCCACAAACCGGATGTTTATACGCTGCACACATCATCATCATCAACGTTATGGAAGGGATCCTAAGCAACGTGTGAATTGTGACGGGATTAACAGGGCTCAACCGCAACTGCCAGGGCCGGAAGGAACCCGATATATCCCCACAGTGTTTCCCATTTTCCCACTGGCCAAATCCTGGCCAGCAAGTTGGTAAGTCAATCCGCCGCTTAGCCAGTTACGGAATTTCCCTGACCGGCCATTCTCCGCCAAAGTCAAAACATGCGGTTCAAGTTGGGAAAAGACCCGAGAGGAACCCAGGAGGTCGTCGGAGGCTGGATTTATTTAGACAAAATGACTTTGCAAATGAGATTCGGCCCGCACAGCCCTGGCCACCGAAGATGTCAATATTATCATGGGCTGTGTGAGATGCGCAAACAGCATCAGGACTACCTGCTGCGGGCGGAGGTGTGCATAGTTTCTGTTAATTTCCAACACCTCCTCGACACTCGGCTCGCGCAACGTGACCTGTGGCCCCGGGGCTGGATTTGGACCGGGTTAGGGATTTGGTTTCGGCCGCGTCCTCGACTGAATGGGTGTCCGAGCTGCCAAGTGCCGCATGTAGCCGTAATCGATGTGATTAGGCCGTGCCGGGGCCTATAGCCTAACCCTTGGCCCCCATGGACGAGCAATCAATAATTCCCAATCGGCCGGGCCGGCAACTCGGTGACGTATTTGGACAGCCACTGACAGCCAAGCAGGCCCAAAAGAAACAACCAAGATCGGTTGGGAAATTGACCAGACGAGGTTCAGATACTCTTCTTGCTGCGATCTTAAGAATTTTAATTTTTTTTTGTTTAGTATAAATAATAATATAATAAAGTGGTGATTTTAAGGGAGTTTTTAATTGATTAAGATTCAAAACGAACATTTTTTTAAGAGTTTTCCTAAAGAAAAGTTCCGAAAAACAAGGCTGGTTCCTCATTCTTATTTGTGAACATTTTTTTCATAGCTTTATCTCTGAAAATTCGACAGTAAATTATTCATCTGAAATATAAATTATTTAATTTAAATTCTGAAAGAGAGTCCAGAAAGTATCGTCATTAAATACAGCTTTTATTAAGAGCCAATCTTATGCGTAAACATGTTCTTGAAACAAAATTCTAGAATACATTTTAAGGACAAAATTAATTTAACCAATTCCTTAGAATTTTCGTTCAGTTTCAAGACTCAACTGCAGCTTAAACTTACCTTAACAACTTATATGTACAAACCCATTAGATTATTCCATATACCCCTCATCCCAAACAGAGAAGCAACTCGTCTTGGACCACAAATAACTGGATGACTCGGCGGGAAATGATTGTTCGCGAGGCCCCCGGGGCGAGTTGGGAGAAGGAAATGAGCTGCACTTAAATGCATGCGAGAAAACCACTCGATGCCAACAAGTGGATAAGAAGCCACCACACAAATGATGCCCAAACGAACTATCAATGTCAGTGAATTGGCAAAAAATTTAAACTCAATTTGTATGCAGGCCAGCGGAGTGTCGAGGCGAGGAAACCCTTTAGCTTGGCCAGAGCGCTGACACACCTCAGCAGCGGGCAGGGGACAGGGGGCAAGGGGCGTCTGAGCGACTGCAGCTGAAGTGGGTCCACCGCATCCAGCCAGGTCTGCTGCGGCATTAAAGTGCCAGTGTCGGACACCCAGTCGGATCGGGATCGGGATCGCTCCTAAGCCGCTAAAGCATGCGTAACAATGGCCAACACGAAATCTTAATGATCGCTGACCCAAGCCAAGGAGGAGTCGATGACCAGGCACATTTTCGAATGCCCTAAAGAGAGCTGGATGGCGAGTGTGTTCCATTCATTGATTCATTCAGGTCGGGGGGCCCCTAAATGAAGTGCTCGAGGCAAAGGATCGCTGCGATATCGGTTTTCTCGTGTTTATTATTTCATTTTTCGTACATGGATTGTATGCATCTTCCTCTCTGCCTCTTCTTAAGTCTAAATACCATATTTTAAGCGCTGGCGAATGAGTTTCGGAACATATTGTTAGAATTTGCAGCCAACACAGTTGTTAATCAATATATCAATATACAGGGTGCGTAATAATAATAGTACTGACAATATAAAAGATAAGATAATATAATTTTAAAGCGAATATAACGTATATGCACTTGTTCGGTGAATACTCCTTGCCTTCGCCTTAGTTACCGAGTTGCTCGATCTTTAGCCAAGTAATGGAAGTGGAGGTTTAAGGTTTTGAAGCCACAAATGCGCCTAGGGTCGAATGGTGGGGTGTGTTAGGGGGATAGGGTTAGGGGCCTGTACGCGGCAACTCTTGTCTTTTCACAACAATAGTTACTAGTTTTGGTTTGAATGATTCGGATTTAGCTTAGTTCTTGAACTGAAAGACGAATATCAAGATGACGACAAGGAGCACAGTGGCCAGGATGCCCACCAGGATCAGCTTCTTCTTGCGCACCTTGTTCTGAAAAGTGGAACGAACGTTTAAATCGATTCCTTTCATGAAATGTGGTACGACCTACCCTGTAAGAGCTCGCCTTGCGCAGATTCTCGGTGCCCTGTGAGACGAAAATGCTTGTCTGCTCCACCTGCGACTCAATAGAGTCCACCGTCAGTCCCTGCTCGTAGACCAGGGCACCCAGCTTCTTATAGATCTCGTTGACGCCCACAATATTGCTCTCCAGCTCCCGGATGACCTGCTCCTGCTCCTCCAGCGCCTGCAGGTCCGCCTGCTCCTGCATCTGCGTCTGCTGCTGTTGCTGCTGCTGGTTGTTTGATTTGCGATTAAAGAAATTGTCCTCGAAGAAGGAGTTGTTGTCCTGCTGACTGGCGCTGCTGTTGGAGCTACCCGTGCGCGAGGAGCCGGGCGGCCGGGCGATGTTGTAGCTATCGCCCCGCGCCTGCCGCAGCGCGCTCTTCTCTATGTCCGCAGTCTTGCGCTGGACGGCCTAAAAATACCAAATCGATAAACATTTGGACATGACTCACAAAGGCGCTTTGCTTATCTCGCAGCAAGAGAAAGAGGAAAACAAAAAACAAACCTGGAAGGCGGTCAGTGCCGCCGTGAACTCATCGACCAGCCGGTCCCGCTGGATCTTCAGGTGGCGCTCCTTGCACTTGTCCACCTCGTTGATTTGATTGTTTGTGTCGGTCACCAGCTGGTTGGTGTAGGTCATTATTTGATGGCTGTGCAAGGGAGAAAGTTAGGAGAATTGTTTACCATTTCCATTATTAGGTTTTGAAGGATGAATCACACCCGAATGTTCCAGTTTTTACGTCAGAATGAATGGTTTAGCTAGGATTTGCACTTGAAAAATAAAACATGGCTTACAGTTGCTTCTTTAGTTCCGGGGAATCCTGGGGCGTGTTCAGTTGATTAACCATGCGCTGCATTGTGGAGACTGTTGGCAAAATGAGATTAGTCATTGGGGAAAGTTATACAAGGAACAGCTTTAAAGGAAACTCACCGTTCTGCTGCACCTTCTGGATGCTGGTGGCGATGATTTGCGCCAGTCTTTGGAAGTCTATTTCACTGAGGCCACCGCCCCCGCCTCCTCCTCCTCCGCCCCCGCCACTGAGGCCATTCTCCATATGCTGCAAGTCCATGCTTTCGTAGGCAGACACCTTGCTGACCTTCGGTTATTCCCTGGCGCAACAAGCAGCGTTCACGTTCGCGTTCCTGGAAAAGCAGCCGCTGTGGTTGGGGGCTGGCAATCGAATTAGTTGCTTGGCCTTTCAACTTATATCACTTTCTGCGTCTCAGCCAGGTTCTGTTTGTTTGTCGAGATGTTTAACGGTGTGTGTGTGTGCGCGAGATGTTTGTCTTTTCTTTGGGTGTTTCGCCCCTTTGCTGCCACCCACCCGCCTTTGTGGCTGCCTGCTGTAGTCTGTTCGTGACTTTCGTCGATTGCCTGCCTCTAACGCCTCCTAGTTGCACATATCCGAAAGTAAAACGTATAATTTGTTGATAAAACTACGCCAAATTGCAAATTTTTTATATATCAATATATCGATATTTTTTCTAAAGATGATAAATAACGAAATAGCGATATTTTTATTTGATAGCTTTCTAGCGTTTCTGGGTGAATAGCTCACGACCGAAATGTCTAAATATCGATATATCGATATTTTTCTAAAGATGATATCTTCATATCGCGTTTCTTTGTTTGCCCAAATATCGAAATAGCGATATTTTTACGATATCCGACTACATGTTTTTATAAGACTTTTCTGTGGTGTTTTTTAACACTAAAAAAATATAAGGCGCGTGTTTTTAAATAGTCGTATAAAAATAAAATAATATTAAAAAATATATATTTATAATTTTATCAAATGTTGTTAGCTATAATTTATTAATTATTCTTATTATTTATTAAGAATGTGTTCCTATCCTTTCATTTTGACAAATAATATAGAAATTAACGAATCATTGTAATTACACAATTTTAATGGATTCAGATTTAAAAAATAACAAAAGTGGGTTGTTAAATGGTGAATTGCCATCACCAAGTCAAATAATAAATTGATCGTGTTAATTAAAGAAAAAAACATTAAATTGTTTATCAAAAAAGTCAAATAATAAATAAATTAAAAATTTCCAGCCGAGAAATGCAAGTACTTAAATGTATCAGAAACCAGTAAATTCCAGAGCCTTAGAACTGGTAGACGAATTAAGTGTAACCTGTTTTTTTTTTTTTTGTTAAACACAAAAGCATGCGACTTTCGCCGTTACAATTTTTTCAAGTTATAAAAACAATAAACTGAAATATACAAAATGCAACCAGTATCCGGTGTTAGAATCTCGACAGAGGTTAATGAACCCACATTCCCCATATTTTCGATGCACATTTTAAATTAGGTAAATGTAGATTGGAGACAATATTTAGCCCCGAGTCTACTAATTACATCATCTGTCACCACGATTAACATTAACATTAACCTTTATGCAAATGACGGATGCAACACAAACCTGATTTGGGAAGAACGATCGGGTAATCAGGCCGGCATATGCATCTAAAATTTAAATAAGGGCAGCCGAAAAGTTCATTTAGAAGCTTTCTAGTGCAGGGGCGGGCCCTAATTTATTGTCTGAGGAGCGCTTTGGTAATTTGTCTCGCATTTCGGGGGCCATATAAATAAGCATCCCGTGCCGAAATGCGGCTTAGTCGGTCCGGAGACCTGGTAGCGGTTGGTAACGCTGAAAGTAAACTTAATCGAAATTCCGTCCGCCGACGATGAGTGCTCTCCGGTTCTGGCTGCCACTTGCCCTGCAGCTCACAGCGAGTACCTGTCAATATAGATATGGGCCAGGTGCGTGACGACATTATCATCATTATCACCATACCATCATCGAGCAAAAGATCGGGCCCCAAGAGTGAGAGTGCGCGACCGAAGGCAAACACGAAACATATGCAGAATTGATTGATCAAGTGCTAAACGGAATATAGAAGGCGTCAGAGAAATAAATTAAATTAAATATTTGACACCGCGCTCCGCCAACAGTGCTGCCAAATACCAAACTCAAAAAAGGGAAACAAGTTAAACACCTAAAAAAAAGAAGGAGTGCAAGATCATTAAGGACTAGATATAGTGATGGTTATTAAGAAACCAAGCTCTGGTCTATACTTAAAGTGGAGCTTCAAACACCTTTATCACGTAGAATATAATTTAATATATTATTTACATTATTTTCTGTATCGGGGCATTACAAATCCAAATTGTTTTCACTTAGACAATTAATTTCTTTCTTGAATACAATTTCACTTTTAAACAATTGATTCGAAAGCGGTGTTCAAAACAAAGCTCTTTTGCTCAGGTATTTCGTAAAAAAACAGAAACAGATGTGAACAGAATTTTAAAACTCTCCCAGCTTGTACTTGAACTCATTTGCATACCAGCTTTTTCAGTAAAGGGGCTTCATTTTAATCGCCACTTCCGAATTGGAAGAATATAATTTCGTAAAGATAATGTTTTTGGTAGGAAATCCCTGTTATAAAGATTTCTTCTCAACTTTTAGAGCGTTCATGGGATCTGCGATCCACTGCGGAGCTGAAAAACAAGGAGTTTTGGTTTCACGATGCCCAACGCACACTTTACGAGAAGCTGTCGACGCCTCCGAATCAATATAGGGCCAAGAATGTGATCTTCTTTCTGGGCGACGGCATGTCCGTGCCTACGGTAACCGCCGGACGCATCTTTGATGGACAACTTCGAGGAGTGGTAGGCGAACGCAACCAGCTGGAGTTTGAGAAGTTTAACTATGTGGGTCTTTCGAAGGTGGGTTTATCGGTGGACTCAAAGCTCAAGCTCTCTTCTCCATATGAGCATCTCTATAGAACCTACGAAATCATGTGTTAACCTAATAAATTGCTAATTAATTTTGGAAAATTATCAAACTAATGTGTGAAATCCACTTGCGAAAGCCGCCTTAACCTGCCTAATAACCGCTTTTCCCCATTATAGACGTACTGCGTCAACAAACAGGTGGCCGACTCCGCCTGCACGGCCTCTGCCTATCTGTCCGGGATCAAGGCCAACTACCTGACCATTGGAGTGACAGCCGACGTGGAACTGAATGACTGTCCGGCTGCGCGGAAGCCCCAAAATCGACTCTCCTCAATCGCGGAATGGGCGATAAAGGGGGGCAAATCTGCCGGATTGGTGACCACCACTAGGGTTACCCATGCCAGTCCGGCTGGGGTTTATGCGCACACCTCAAACCGCGACTTCGAGAGCGACTACGACGTGACCAAACTGGGCCAGAATCCGGGCAATTGTCCGGACATTGCCCAGCAAATGATTGACGGTGGGGTGGGCAAGCGACTGCGTGTGGTGATGGGTGGCGGCACCATCAAGTTCCTGCCCAACTCCACGACAGATGTGTACGGCAACACGGGCCAGAGGCTGGACGGGAGGAACCTCATCGAGGAGTGGCAGCAGAGTAAGCCCGGCAATGCCCGGGTTCTGTTCAATCGCACCGATCTCCTGAACGTCGATCCACAGAACACTGACTTCCTGCTGGGCCTCTTCAATTCCTCCCACCTGGCCTATCACCTGGACGACAGCGTAGACACGCCCACCTTGGCGGAAATGACGACGGCCGCTATTAAAGTTCTCTCCCGCGACACCAACGGCTACTTCCTGTTCGTGGAGGGCGGACGTATTGACCATGCCCACCATGAGACCAAGGCAAAGAAGGCTCTGGACGAGACTGTCCAGTTTTCGGAGGCAATCCGTAAGGCACGCCAGCTTACGAATCCCTGGGACACGCTGATCGTAGTCACTGCGGATCACGGACACACGGTCACCATCAGTGGCTATCCGGACGTGAACAACAGCATTGTGGGGCTCAACTCTGAACTGAGCGATGTAGACCAGTTGCCCTACACCGCCATTTCCTATGCCAATGGTCCGGACTACGATAGGTTCTACAAGTCTACGGACGGAGAAGTGCAACGTGTGGATCTCCGGACACTGAATTTTACGGATCGCGATGCCATCTATCCGCACGGCGTACCAATGACCGAGGAGACACACGGAGGTGGCGATGTAGCAGTCTACGCCCACGGTGAGTTTAGTTTGTTTATAAAACTCTAAATATAATTTAAATGTTTCTTTCATTTACAGGACCTTGGTCGCATCTATTTACAGGCGTTTACGAGCAGAGCACTCTGCCGTATATGATGGGCTTCGCCTCCTGCCTTGGACCGGGAATTACGTACTGCGATCTTCAACCCAAGCCGACGTACAGGGCTTAGTAGGTAATTTATCTTTATTAGAAATAATGAACGACGGCAAAAATATAGTAGAAATAAATATTTAAGGATCAATTTTGTATGGTTTCATTGTTGAATAAGTTATCCAGTTCTTAAATTTATCACGCATTGAGTGACGCTCCCTGATTGCTACTCTCACTCTCAACTTATTGATCCCAATATCCCAAGCGGGCGATCTCGCTTTCAAACTTATATAAACAAAGGGGCAGTACGAGTGAGATTTTTACCATAAGAATTGAGTCTCAAGCTGGGATGAATGAAAGGGACATTAGCTCGACAGACTTTAATAAAGAAATTATTATTATTTGACGTATGTCTTTTCTCTACCTATTTGTCTGAGTTTCTATCTTTCTCTCTCTCTCTCTATCTATTTCCCACTCTCTCTCCCTCTATTTTTCTCTCAACCTATCTCTCTCTCGAACTATCTCAATCTCTATCCATCTCTCACACCTATAAATAGAGGCGGCACGCCGCGGCAGCCTCAGTCTCTCCGCGTCTTTCCACCCGTTCGCATCTGTGTTAATAATCGTGAGTTAAAGTGTGTAAATAACGGTGTTAATAACTGAAAAGAACCTCTATACTTGAAAGGACTTAATCATCGATGAATCCCGGCCAAGTCTGCGGTGTGGATATGAAAGGTAACTGAGTATTCTCTACTGCGGGTAAGCCCAAACCAAAACTATTATTCAATATCCCATATTCGCTTTATTATTGTTTTTGGCGAGATCCTTACTTTGAATTATTATGTTAAGTGTTACCAGCTACCGCGGAGGTATCGGCATATTTACAACAGAAACATCGATTGTCGAAGAACGATGTCAACGATGATTTAGAAAATCCGAAAAACATCGATGCATCGATGTTTTCATCAATGTTTTTGCACCTCTATCAACAACCGCCATTTTAGCTGAAAACTTTTGCAATTTTCGGGAGCACGCGAAGAATGTAAATAATTGTGAATGTACAAACGGACGACAGCGAGCAACGGTCAGTGACTAGTTAATTGCACCACGGCTGATCCGTGACAAAGTGTGAGAGCAGCGCGCCCGCCGGTTTCGATTCCGGCTCCGGCTTGCTCAGGCAACTGTACGAGGCGCGTGTGCGAGTGCGACAGAGACGGACAGTCCCGTGTGCCTGTGTGTGTGTTTGTAGGAGCGTGCAAAACTTGAAAATAGTATTTACGCCAAAGAAGAGCACTTTTCCCGGCTCACGATGGCCGACGTGGTCTTGGACTTGTACGCCGAGGACCTGGACAAGGACTTTGCCGGGCAGGCACAGGTAAGGAATTCGCAAGAGTGGAAAAGCGAAAAATCGCGCCGCCTTGCGCTCGTGTGTATGTATACAGTAGGGTGGGTCGATAAGTGCGGCGGCGAAAAAAAAGTAGGGGTGAAATGCGGTGATCTAAGAAGTTCGAGTTTGAACTCCAGAATCGTCTCCAGGTCGTAATACTGCAAAGGCCGAGACTACCGGTCCAGACATCGCTCCACCCTGCTCCACGCTGAACAAAGCGCTTGTTTGATGTTTCACTTATTCTTTCCCTTTCTTGCGCACAGGACGAGTTTGGCGGCGATGGCGTCGACTTGTACGATGACATTGGCGGCCCCACAGAGGCAGCCGCCTCGGGTGGCGGCGGCGGCGGCACACCCTCGGCGGATGGAGCCGCCGGACCCGGCTCCGGGGAATCGGCATCGAGCGGCGGTGGCGGTCCCAATGGAGTTTACCACCAGGGCGGTGGTAGCCTCACTCCGACCATGAACCGCCGCTACCAGCTCTACGTGGGCAATCTCACCTGGTGGACCACCGACCAGGATATCGCGAATGCGCTCCGCGACATTGGCGTCAGCGACTTGCAGGAGGTAAAGTTCTTCGAGAATCGGGCCAACGGGCAGTCGAAGGGCTTTAGCGTTATCTCGCTGGGCTCCGAATCGAGCCTGCGCGCCACGCTGGACCAGCTACCCAAGAAGGAGATGCACGGACAGGCGCCGGTGGTGACGTATCCCAGCAAGCAGGCGCTCACCCAGTTTGAGAGTCTGCAGAAGACGCGTCCAGTGCCGCCGCCGCAACAGCAGAACGGTCCGCCGCGGGGTCCGTCGCTGCCCAGCATGGGCAGTGGTCCGATGCCATCGCATCCGGGCGGACCGCAGGGTGGTGGGCCTCCGGGTCATCCGCCGCGCGGCATGAACAGCATCATGCAGCCGGGGGGACAGTACCGGCCGCAGCACATGTCGCAGGTGCCCCAGGTGGGCGGACCGAACTCCGGACCTCCGCGAATGCAGGTGTGTTGCCACTCTATTAGTCCCCGCATCCGAACCCCTAAGTCTCATTTGATAGTGTTTGTCCCACTCCCGATTTCCCCCCAGTCTCTTTGGTTCTTATTCTTCTCATATATTACTTTCCATTTTATGATCTTCCTTTTTATTTCTATTAAAATTGTTCTGAATGCAAAATTTTGATATATATATTGATTTTGTACAGGCCCAGGTTACATTCGATCTGGCCTTAAGTAACTTTAGAAAACGTAGCTATTACGACTTGGTTTATGCGAAAGTGCTCCCCGCTAGAAAATATCCGTCAGTTATTCGAGTAACTTTCATCATAAGTTTGGAAACGTTTACAGCCAAGCTGTGGATCTTGTGCGGGCGTAAGCAGAGCTCGCTGGCGCTCTTCCGAGTCGCTCTTTATGGATTTGATATTTAAAGTGTGTAGCGTAAAGAGAAGTGTTCCACGGATAACACATTAAATGAAACGATCAATTAACAAGCCCTGGTCGAGAGCCATCGCACAAACCAAGTGACTTAGGTAGTAGTTTTGTTTATGATTTTAAGTACTATACGTAATATGTTCTTTTTGGTTTAATTACGAGTAACTTTTCAGAGCAATTTTGTTGTAACACTCCTCTCAGCCTAAGACATTCTGTATTCTCTTTATTTCCTGTACTTGCTAAGCCTTAGTATATCTCAAAAAAGGAAAAAACTGTAAAGGATTGGATCCAAGTGTCAGAAGGACATAAATGCCTTCTTCGCTGTACTTACTTTACTTTTGTATATGGGCTATTCTCTGGAAAGACAACCGCGGCAAAAACAAAACAAAAAAATGCTCTAAAATTAATATTTTTAACATAGTAACATTAAGAAATGTTCCAATGGA
>JAEIHY010015981.1:0-11578 GCA_018904565.1 Drosophila tsacasi
TCACTGCGTTGCAAACTTCTGACTAAAATTATAATACCCTGCAAGGGTATAAAAACTAGGTTTAAAATTATGAATAAAATCACTGAGTTTCTAGCAGATGTTAGGTTAGCAGGCTGACAACAAATCCGAGCTATGCAATAATTTAAATTGTATGTTTGGTTTTTGCAATCTTTACCCCCAATATTGGGCCCGTTCTTTCGTCCTTATTTGTATGAAGAGTACTTCCCGCGCCCATCTAACGAAATAAAGCGCTATTTAACTGACCACCGGTGTCACACGGCGAATGTGTATTATTTCGCTAGCTTTCAATTCCATTAGATGTAGATGGTGCTAATTACGATGGAGGCATATAGCAGAAACGGAGGCGTGTGACTAATTTTGTTTGCGGTTCATTGATAGAATCATGCTCGGCGAGGGGTTTGGCATGGCATGGTAATATGGTATCGGATCTGTGGCGATTCTGGGACGGGTTGAAACCGGTTAATGACGTGCGCGATGAGGAGAACCGCATGACGACACCCCTTCCGGGCGCCCCCTGTAAACACTTCAAGCTGATAATTATCGTTTAGGTAACACCACCATACTATCATTCGTCAATTTTTTCGCTCAACTGTTTGAATGCCACTCACATGAGCCGCGCGGCGTCAAGTGCTAAACAATTTCCATTTCGCATATCTCTGGCCGAAAACTACACGGAATAAGTGCGTGTCGTATATGCTTTCGAGTGATATTTATATGGAAGATAGTGTGCGGGGCTACTATTAATTATTTTTAGGGCCCCACCAAAGCCCTAAGAACCTTTTCACAACTGAAGTCCAAGCTAAAGCTAAGCAAAGTTCAACAAACTCTTTTTTTCTTGTGAATTGAATTTTGTATTTGCTGTTTTTTGTTTATTTGCTGGCAAACGGTTTGCGTGGGAAAGAGAGGGTAGAATAACAGCATTTTTTGATGAACTTGGCAACGAAAAAATGCTTACAAAGCGAAGCAAAACATACATTTTTTCGGTATACACACTAAATTTAGAATTTTGCGAGACCATTTTTTTTTTCTTTGTCTATATGTCCATGGACGACGTGTAGGTGTTGTTTTTTGGTTAAGCAGCAGAGAAAATACTACTTAATAATATTTATTTAAGTGTTCTTTGAAGGGGAAATTGTATCTAAAATAAAATATTTTAAGAGAATTTTATATCTTGGGTGATTATATTTATATATACATATATATTTCATTTTCAAATTCTTGTAATTTTAGTTTCAGGAAATTTATGAACTAGTTCCAGGACCTCAGAGCTTTTTATAGGGTATTTTCTCCACCTAACAGCACTAAACTTTTTTCAAAGACTTAACATCTGTTTTCTGCCTCTGTATTCTATTGACTTTTTCAGCTGTCTAATGTTTTGGCAGCCCCAAAAATAAAATAAGGTAAAATCTAATTAGGAAACGCTTACGCAATTCGCGAGTAAAGTGAACGGTTTTTTGGGAACAGCTGTTAGGCGAAAAAAAAGTGCAAGCAATAGGTGCGAGCGAGAAGCACCAAGAAGGGGTCAATGTCAAGCCATGTGCGAATCCCATTCCCCACGTCTCACTCGCACGCCCGGGAATCCCTGTGCGTAGTTTGTTTGTATTTTGCGTGACAGTGAAAACGAAAGCTGCGCCAAATGAAGAGCGAGAAGGAGAAGTAAGAGGTGCACAATAGGAGGGTGGCTACAAATATATACACAACGCCTTGGCGGCGACTCGTCTGATCCGAGGGACTGGGTCACTGCTGCCAGCGGGGCAGCTCCTCCTCCGAAATATTGCATAACTAGCGCAAACACACACGCGCGCATACACTCCTGCGCCTTGTCAGGGGATACTTTTGCAACGAAAAGCTTACCTCGGTCGTGACAACATTTTTACTTCCTAGAATCGCTATGCGTTGGCGTTTATTTAATACTTGTTGTATGATTCTCGCTCAGTTGCTAGGGGTTAACACTTTTATTGTAGTTTTTAACTTCGATTCTTGTGTACCGCGACCCACCGACGTTTTTCCAGGAATAAAATAATTATTGACGCGACCGCTCCGACGTTTTAAAATAAAAGGGTTGTTGATAATATATCAAAATATCGATATTTTTTCTAAGATGAAAGCCAGCTGCGAACCAGTTGCTGAACCAGTCGCTTCGTTCTCCTTGACGTCACAAATTGTGACTGAACATCGAAACCTAAAAAATGTATATGAAAGCCAAGCAGTGCTGCTATTAAGACCCTAAAATTTGTCTTTTTTGAAAATTCGATGTGGAAACAAATTTAAAATAAATAAAAATATAATATTTTAAAAAATGTATTTGGCTATTTTCCTCTTTTTTTAAAATTGCCCTTATTGCTAAATTTGTATCTATGTATATTTTCGAACTATTGACGATACATCGAAAAAACATCAATGTATTTTGGAAAACATCGATGTGTCCTTACATCGATTTTTCTGCAAACATCGGTGTCATCGATTTGTCACGCAGCAGAAAAAATGTTTATTCTTTTGAAGTGTGACCGCTCTGATACACGTTGTTTGGCATTTTTTGAGGCCCATTGACAACCGGCAATATTTGAAACAACAGACACGATCTTCTTTTGATGATTCGTTTTAGATTAATAATCGTCCATTAGATATTGATTGGCGTTCTGGCGGCTGCGCCTGCCTTGGACAACTCCCAGTACATGTCCCACAACAACCCAATCCAACTTCCTAGCCAACTCAACAACAAAAAAATCCTTCCTCCACAAAACCAATCTCACAAAATATAATCCATAACTTCAATACATAAATTAGTAACCACCCAGTCGAGCGGTAGCCCGAATCACCTAATGTTCTTAATGAATAAGTTGGCTAGTTAGTTAGTAAGTTAGTTTATAACCAATTGTTAGCTTTATATAAATAAATAAATTTGTTTGCGCTTACCGATCAGATCTATCAGCTTTATATATACATAGGATATAGGATAATAGTTTTGTTTCGGACTTACCCGCAGTAGAGGACACGGACACTCAGTTACACCGCTGACGTGGCCTAGATTCATCTATGATTAAGACCTTTCGAGTGCAGAGGTTCTTCACACAGTTATTAAATAGTTATTTACACACTTTTTAACACACGATTAGTAACAGCAAGGTAAACGGGTGGAAAGCCGCGGACAGGGGCTGCTGCGGCGAGACGCCTCTATTTATAGGTGTCAGAAATGGCTAGAGAGAAATTGATCGAGATAGAGAGAGAGATAGGTCGGGAGAAAAATAGAGAGTGGGTGAAATGGAGAGAGATATAGATAGGGACCGAGAGAGAGTCAGATAGAGGGAGAGAACAGAGCAGCAATTTTGCGGTGCTTTTTTACCTGTTTCTTTTGTACGCTTCAAAAATGGCGCATAAAAAATGAAAACGGTGCTTTCCACGAAACGATACATGGAACGCGCAAAACAAAATGATAATAAGAACCGCAAAATGCAAGCCAAATAATCTAATTAAATTATGTATAGCCTGAAGCCCAGTACTTACGTACGTATTTGTAAATTTTAGTTTAAGTATTATCATTTTTTTATTTAATAAAAAAATATCATTCTCGCCAACATTTTTGTTTATAGATAACTGAAATTTAAACTGTACGTTTATAATTAGTGATAGGTAGATTTGTTACAATTTTAAGTTACCTCAAGAAGCCAAGTATATTCCTGTTCTTGATTCTGAGATGTGCAATATAATTTCGAAAATTTAAATTTCCCTAAAGTTGCCGCGCAAGATTAACAGTTGTACTGCACTGCCAGATTCCAAAAGATCGGTAAAGCGCTTTGAAAAATAGAGAAAAACTTAGATGTCATCGATATGTCCATCGATGTTTTGGTGGATGTAATTTAATTTGAAAACCTGAAAGTATAATTAACATCGTCGCTCTCCCTCTGGTCTCTAATTCTCGGTTTCACCCGCCAAATTAACAATGTTATTCCTTTTTTTATTATTAACTTATTGTGCCATAGAGCTGATTCCCTTTCTTTTATTTGTTTCATCAAATATAACCTTTGACCAAATTCGTTATTTTTTTTTTATTGGTGCAAAAGGAATTACAATTCTGGTGCAACCATCAAACTTACAACATAAACTTATTGTTCTTCTCGGAAAGATGCTTCGATGAGCGCTTTGCATCGAGGAAGAGTGAGTGCACATCCTCGATGTCGTCCTTGCTGATCTGGCTGCGACCGTTCACCTTGGACATCTGGTGAGCAGGGGTCAGGAGCTGTACGGCGTAGCGCAGTGTAGAATTGGTCCCAATCTCGCTTAGGCGCCCAAAGGCGGGTTCCTCCAGCTGAAGGCCCTCTGTCTGGGCGCGCAGCTTGATTATCTGCTCCATGTCGGCGGTGGAGTACAGTAGAGTGCGGATGATCAACAGGCGATCCAAAAGATCCAGCGGAATTCCATGCGGCGAAACAATGTCGGTGGTGCCACTGTGAAATGATTAGAAATATATCAACTTGGGATTAGAGAGAGCGTACTCCTGGTAATGGTAGCGGGTTCCCATTGCAAACAAAGTGACTCGGAGTTACCAAGACAACTCGTAACATTGGGAACTTAAAATGTTACTGGTACGAATACGAATATAATACGGAATGGATTGCAAGTAGAGAAAAGCACCTATGATACCCTAAACTCTTACCGAATCACACAGCGTCCGCGATTGGTGGCGAAAATTACAATTGGGGCTATGGGGGACTCCAGCGACTTGTGCAGATAGGTAAAAGTCTCCAGGTCAAGCATGTGTATCTCATCAATGAAAAGGACTCCTGGAACCAGCTCTGCTATTCCTTGGTCAATGTACTTGTTCACCACCTTGTTGATTTCCAAGCGTAGTTTGTCTGGAAACCAGAAGGTTTATAAAGCCTCTATTTAGATAAACAACAAAAAGAAGACCTCACCTGTTATTTCGGTCTTTTTGGGCTTCATGAGTTGGCCCATCATGGAGAGCACATCCTGGCCACCCTGCGGACGGGCATTGGCCACATCCAGGTCATGTAAAGTGACATCCTGGATCACTTCCTTTTTCTTGTGCACATCGCCTTTAGGCAGGGGCACGTACTCCTCGGTTTCTAGGTCAAACTCGGTGGCAAAAGTGTCGCTGCGTCCCTGTCGCTTGACTGCTCCACTATTGGCCTCTATGTAGATGACATCCCCCACCTCCACCTTCTCTTTTTGCAAGGCATCGAATATGCTTGGATCGAGCTTTAGCTGTTTGGTGCCCTTGGCCGTCTTCAGACCGATGACCACGTTGCTAATGGTCTTGCCATAGCCACCCATGGGATTCTCAGTTTCCACGGGAGTAAGTTCTGTGACCTCGCCCTCGTACACCTCCTTGGTCTCACGGATGCGGAGCCCGATGGAGCGGCGGAAGTTCTCCATCAAAACCTCGGTCTTCTTGATCTCGTTGCTGAATACCTCCGAGCCCACCATGGGGCAGAAGGGCACCTTGTTGCCCAGCTCCTGGGCGATGGCCAGGGCGATGGCAGTCTTGCCAGTACCTGGCGGTCCAGCCAGCAGCAGAGCTCTGCCGGCCATTTTCTTCGACTTGATCAGGTCTACAACGATGCCGGCGGCTTCGCGTGCAGCCTTTTGGCCCACTAATCCTGCAGCGCTCTGCAGGGCAGATCCGGCCTCGTCCAAGCCCAGTCCCTTCACGTGGCTATGCGCGGCGATGCGCTGTGTACGCACGGTGCTCTTAACTTCTTCGATCTTCATGCTTGTGTCTTAGGTAGCTGTTTTCCAACGGGTACTATTGTTACTAACTCAAACAAATTTGTTGCCAAGTAAATGTTTCTTTTTTTGCCGGCAGATGGAAAACTAGAGCTGACATTGAATGACACTTTCGATGATTTCATAAAAGGAGGCGATACATTAGAGGTGGAGAAACATTGATGTTAACGGCCATCGATGTATCGCCGATGATTTCAAACTATAAGAAAATTTATGTACATGACAGTTATCCGATTTGCATTAAATAAAAAAAAAAAAACATTTTAAAATTATAAATTAACGGCAAAGGTAAAATTTTCCCTGTTGATTTCGCAATAATTCCAATAATGGCAGCATCATGATATGATCGTCCGATCTGGCACATTCTAATATATTTATATCAATTATCTAATAGGAACACAACAAATTGCAAAGTTTCATAGGGCCGGGAATTGACTCTTTTACTGCGTTTCAAACTTCTGACTAAAATGAAAAAACCCTGCAAAAAAAACATCGTTAATCTCCTGATCATACCGATGTTTCTTAAAATTTTAAAAACATCGATGCATCGAAGTTTTTATCGATGTTTCTCCACCTCTAGTTTCCAAGCATATATTTATAAAAAATACACAAATTTATTTGTTTTTTCGACCTACGATCTTAAAACGACGCGACAATGAGTTCAACGCGCCCGTTCTGCTTTGTGTGCGGCAAGATTAAGTCCGTGTCCGTCTTTCAGCTTATTGAAGGTGAGGATGGATGAGGTGCTTGGTGGGAAAATCTAATGGGAAACAATTTTTACAGGCTGCATAGTGCCAGGCACTTTCAAACCAATTAAGGATATTTTAAAGTATTTTGAGAAGATCATAAACCAGCGCCTGGACCTCACTCCCACCTCAGCCGCCTGTCGGGACTGCCTGGAGTATCTTTTCAATTACGACAGGCTGGTGCGGAACCTAAGTCAGGTTCAGCGTCAGATTGCAGATGCACTTCTTGGATGCCGGCAAGGAGAGGGCACAGACGGGTTCAAGGCGACGGGCAAGAAGCAGGTCACCAAACCCATGGTACAAGTGCCGGCGTTCAAGATCCTACACCCCACGCAAAATATGCAGATGGAGGCTCCACAGTCCTCGGCCGAAGTGCCGCAGTCAATGAAAGAGGAGGAAGAAGAGGAGGAGGAGTTTATGAAGGAGGAGATGCTTGATGAAGATTTCCGGTTTAGCGAAGCAGAGGACAGCATGCCCTCGTCTGAGGAGATGTTTTTCGAGAACGTGGATATACCATGCCACATTTGCGGAGAGATGTTCTCAAGCCAGGAGATCCTGGAGAGGCACATCAAGACTGACAACTGTCAGAAGAACGAGTTTACCACCTGCAATATATGCGGTCTGAAGGTCAAGGACGACGAGGTTCTCGACCTGCACATGAATCTCCACGAGGGTAAAACGGAGTTGGAGTGCCGCTACTGCGACAAGAAGTTCTCCCACAAGCGCAACGTCCTTCGTCACATGGAAGTGCACTGGGACAAAAAGAAGTACCAATGCGATAAATGCGGCGAGCGGTTTTCGCTCTCTTGGTTGATGTACAACCACCTAATGCGTCACGATGCTGAAGAGAATGCTCTGATCTGCGAGGTTTGCCACCAACAGTTTAAGACTAAGAGGACCTACAAACATCACTTGCGCACCCATCAGGCCGATCGACCCCGATACCCTTGTCCCGACTGCGAGAAGTCCTTTGTCGACAAATACACGCTTAAGGTGCACAAGCGCGTCCACCAGCCGGCAGTGAAGGAGGAAAAGACCGCGGCTGCAGCTATATATTAAAGTATTATGTTTAGTTATCTGTACACATAAGTACATAATCGCGCGTATGTATCATAAACTTAAATCTCTACCATCATCCCGGAATTACCATTTCCCCGACATTTTATTATCCTTAACATATGCAGGTAAAATCGTGAATTTAGTCGGAATTTGCCACAATAGGATTCAGTTACTCGGATTTGGGTAATAAATTGGCCAGATGTCTTTTTTCAACTGTCGTAGTGCATCATCTACCTGTTGGTTTGGATATATAAGGACCATCTGCTGCCCAGCCATCCTTAGTCTAAAAGTTCATCTTCGCCAGTGTACACTCTAGAAAATGGATGCATTATTAATTCAGTTAAATGCGTGTAGCGAGCTGATTGCAGAGGGTGCTAGCAGCACGGGAAATATTGGCTGGCTGAACGAGTTTTGCGCTACCTTTTTGGATTTTGCCAGTGACCTCAAGGCGCGATTGCCGGAATTAGCTCCGAGCAGCGACAACATAGATGTCGAGACAATCTTCCTGTGCCTCCACCAAGTGGTCGCTTGCATCCCTCATTTAGAAAAGGGTATCATTGCAAACGCATCGCAGATAATAAAGAAGCACTTTCTCGATCGATTGGACTGGTGTATGCGCCGTCTACTCATCTCCTTGATGCATCTAAAAACTAGTCGCAATTGTAAAAAGAGCCTGGAGGATACTTCGTTCGTCGAGCTAATGGATTTGGCTTTGGACCGTTTGGATGCCTATATAGAAAAGTTAACTCAAAGAAGTAACAACTCTATTAATATTTTTGAAGAAAGTTTTTTGAAGGATTGCTATCCGCTGGCTAGTATAGTGAATCACATTGTCCGCCATGCGTTGGCGTTTGCCAACGTTGCAATTTCAACAGACAAAAAGGCCTTGTCGGCACTTTCTGAAACCTTGCTTGGCGAATGCGCCACATTCCATGAAGCGGAAGGCGATCCTAATCCAGGAGATCGTAAGCTGGAAGCCCTCTCCTTAGAACGGGCGCTGTATGCCCTAGAATCGTACCTTAATGAGGCGCTTCTGCACCTGTTATTCGTCGGCCTAATCGAGTTTGAGAACACATCGGTGGCTAAAATAAAGGAAGCCGTGCTGTCTGGTTCTCATACTGCACAAGAGCTGATAGCTTCATTTGACACCAATATGGACCGCATCCAGCAGATCGGAGTGCTGGCCATAGCGTTCTCTCAGAATATAAAAACAAAGACGATTGTACGCAGTTGCCTTGCCTCCTTAGAGTCTTTGGACGCCTGTATTGTTCCGACTCTGCAGTTGCCGGAATCAACTTCGTATGCACATGTCAAAATCTTGGAGGATCATTTCAATGAAGAGATGAAGATATTCCGCAATATCATCCACGAGATCATCGACAGTTCCTCGCTAATTAATAATTATCTAGATATGCTGGCAGAAAGTATACAAATGCTGGATAAGGACCATCTTATTTTGATTGTTCAGATGGGCGGTGTATTAGTGGACCATTTTCAGTCATCTGCTAATTATTCCGTCCTCGGCGACGATGGCAAGCGGGTACACAAGGACTTCATTCTGATCCTTCGAGAATGCAAAGCTGTGGTCAATTTGGCATTTTCTCTTGATCCGAAACGCATTGCTAAGCGTCTAAAGATGTTGTATTCTGTCCTTGCAAAGCTGAGGAATTTAATTTGCAAGGATACACTGGAAGACAACTCAATACTATCCAAAAAACAAGTTTCCTGTGGCAGCAGCAGAACTTTTATTACAAAAAACACCAAAAATATAACATATACGCAGGATACCTTTGGAGTTAGCAATAAGTGCGATTCAATAAGTTTTCAGATCACAAATATACTTAATTCTTCGTCTTCTTAGTTCTTATTCTTATTAATATGATATTACAAAATTTTCGATTAATATTAGTTTGTAATTCACTGAAGATAATTAAACCAAATAAATAAATACACATTCAATGTTTATTAGTATATAATAGATTATTTCATGCATATAAATAGTTTATTCTTAAGACCTTTTAAATAAAAGTAACAAATACTAAAAATGTGTGTATACACCTAGTTTTTCCTTCACCATGTTTCATTCCCACCGTTTATGCAAAACTACACTCGCGCTCCGCCTTTGCAGCCCTGGAAAATGCTCACGGTTGCATTTGAAGCGTTTTGGTATAGTTTCCGATACTTACATTTTTTGCCAACTCTATTAAATTTTATACACAATTTCCCCGGGCAAAACACGAATTGTAAACAAATCTTACACATCCCAAGCCGCAATGGACTCTTGTTTCTTTTGCGGCGCTGTAGAGCTGAACTCTGGAACCAGTCGCTATGAAAAGCTGTCGGCCAAAGTGCCATCGTCACAGAAGACTGTCTCCCTTGTGCTCACGCACCTGGCCAACTGCATCAACACGCCGCTGGATGTGAAGACGAGCTCCCGCCTGTGTCCGCGCTGCTTTATCGAACTATCTGACTACGACACGATAATGGTCAATCTGATGACGACGCAGAAGCGGCTCACCAACCAACTAAAAAGCGCCCTGAAGTCGGAATTCGATGCGCCAGAGACCAGCGAGGACCTTCTGGTAGAGGAGGAGGAGGAGGTGCCTGTTGAGGAGGGGGACACGGATGCCGATGCCGAAGCAGAGGCCCTGTTCGTGGAGCTAGTTAAGGACCAGGATGAGTCTGATACTGACATCAAGCGAGAGTACGAGGATGACGACGAGAATGAATTCCTCTGCGAGGTGGAAGTGGGTGATCCGGAGGAAAACTTTGCCAAGGGCGACGGCGAAGACAAGCCTATGCGAAAACGCGTCAAGCAGGAATGCAGCACCTGCGGAAAGGTGTACAACTCGTGGTACCAGCTCCAGAAGCACATCAGCGAAGAGCACTCCAAGCAGCCCAACCATGTCTGCCCCATCTGCGGGGTAATACGTCGCGACGAGGAGTACCTCGAGCTGCATATGAACGTGCACGAGGGCAAGACGGAGAAGCAGTGTCGCTACTGCCCAAAGAGCTTCTCGCGGCCAGTGAACACATTGCGTCACATGCGCATGCACTGGGACAAGAAGAAGTACCAGTGCGAAAAGTGCGGACTTCGGTTCTCGCAGGACAATTTACTATACAACCACCGTCTGCGCCACGAAGCTGAGGAAAATCCCATCATTTGCAGCAT
This sequence comes from Drosophila tsacasi, assembly GCA_018904565.1. NCBI lineage: Eukaryota > Metazoa > Arthropoda > Insecta > Diptera > Drosophilidae > Drosophila > Drosophila tsacasi. The sequence continues at coordinate 10,744 of JAEIHY010015981.1, forward strand.
ATGCAATGTGTCGTTCAAGTCACGAAAGACTTTTAACCATCACACCCTCATCCACAAGGAGAACCGGCCACGCCACTACTGCTCTGTATGCCCCAAATCTTTCACAGAGCGATACACACTCAAGATGCACATGAAGACTCACGAGGGGGATTTAGTCTACGGCGTAAGGGAGGAGGCACCCGCCGACGAGCAGCAGGTAGTGGAGGAGCTGCACGTGGACGTGGACGAATCGGAGCAGGCAGTTACCGTAATTATGTCGTCGGACAATGACGACAACAGCGGCTTCTGCCTGATCTGCAGCACCAACTTCGAAAACAAGAAAGAGCTCGAGCACCACTTGCAATTCGATCACGACGTTGTCCTGAAATAAACTAATTATTTTCGATTGAATATAAGCTATTACCCGTTAGCATTATTCCCTTATTTTTACTTCATTATATTGCAGATTTCGATGTCCCTTCAAAATATAATTTTCTGGTATCCAAGAGGCATGGAGTTTATATAAAATGTATGCTCGGTTAATTTGACTACTCTAAATTATGTGAATGGAACTATTTAAAATTCCAGGCTTATCATCGACTTGTACTAATAAAAATATAGAATACGAATAAAAAAATAAATAAAAATCACGTCACAAATCGCACAGCATGCGCCTTGTTTTTATCATCGAACTATGGTTCTCCACAAAAAACAAAAAGTTACAAGAACTGCGTGTTTTCAACGTTTCAAATTTGTATTCCGACAACGTTACAGAGGCTATGATTTGAATCTTAAGCTTACTCGTTCTCTTGAGAACGCAGACGACCGTTGGGGTTAGTCAGGCGGATCGACAGCT
>JAEIHY010015984.1:0-11347 GCA_018904565.1 Drosophila tsacasi
GCCAGTGCCAGTGCCAGTGCCAGTGCCAGTGCCAGTGCCAGTGCCAGTGCCAGTGCCAGTTTTGCCGGGAAATAGCCCCAGCAAAACCATGAATTGTTCCTTACGGTGAAAGAAACGCTTTGACGTCGCGCGCCAGCGCAGCCTTGCTTTCTGGGCGCGTGTAGAGCATGTGCCCACCGGGATACAGATGCAGACCAATGCGGTTACGCCCGACCGGAATATGTTCGGCTACCCAGCGAGACGAGGCAAAGGGGCAAGCCAGATCATAATAACCGTTGGCAATAAACACCCTGAGTGTTGGGTTCAGGGCCAGCAGGCGGCGTAGCACCGGAATCTGCCGTGCAATAAGTTCCCCATCACCACGGTAATCCCACGCGCCATTCACTTTCATGCTGAGCAGTTCGTAAGACAGATCAGTATGGAAATTAAGTGTTGTGGCGGCATACTGCTCAAACGCGGTGCCATAGGCACGGCCGAAGCCTGACAGAACAGGGTCCGGGCTGTCGCTATTGTCAACACCTTCGGGGAAGGGGTCTGCCACAGACAATGTGCCGTCATACAGCGAATAGAGGCGGCCATCCCGACTGCGTACGTCGTGCGCACTGGGGGCGGGGATGCCACGTTCCTTGGTGATAACGTCTAGGGGTAGGCCACTATGCGTCGCAACGTCGTCATAAAAATCATGCGCGGCATCGCCGGTAGGGGGCGTGTTCGCCAACGTGCTGAGGTAAGGCCCCAACGCGTAATGATAGGCTTCGTCCAGTTGATGGCCGACAGTGTCAGGTGACAACTTATGCTGCATTGCAAGGCGAGAGGCTTCGTATGACGGTAGAATCAGGGCTGAAGCCAGAATATTGTCACCGGTTGCCAGCAGTTGCATATCAAGCGCGGGCGAAATCATGACAATGCCGTTTACAAGCAGATTCTGCTGCTGGGCCAGAGCCTCTGCCACCTCAATCGACCGTATGCCGCCATAGCTTTCGCCCACCAGATAGCGTGGGGACGCCAGACGTTTATTGGTGCTGGCCCAAAGCTGAATGGTTTTGGCAAACGCGCGGGCGTCCTGCTTCACTCCGTAAAAAGTTTTGTCAGCCGTTTTTGCGTCTGTCGGAATTGACCAGCCGGTTCCCGGTGCATCCAGAAAGACCATATCGGTTTCAGGCAACCAGCTATCCGGGTTGGGGGCCAGATGCGCATTGGCACCATCCGTTGGGTTTCCCGACGGGAAAGACAGCATGGTTGGGCCTGCCGCCCCTAAATGCAGATAGGCCGTGGCAGCGCCCGGACCGCCATTAAAGAAAAAGGAAATAGGTCTGCGTGCCGGGTCTGCGCCATCCTGCGTGTAAGCTACATAGAACATACGGGCTGTGGGCTTACCGGCATCATCGCGCAGTATCAGCGTTCCTGCTTTGGCGGTGTAGCTGATTTTACGGCCAGCAAACGTGTCGGTGTGATGTGTGACGGCATCATCCGGCAGCAAAGCCGCTGTACCCTGAAAAACAGGTTGAGCGTCTTTGGGCGTTTCGGCTGCTGGCGTTGCTTTGGGGGACGGCGTTGCCGCGTAAGATGCACAAGGGGCTGCAGACAGGCAAAGCAGGGCAGTCAGAGCAATAGGGGCGCGGCTTTTGCGGCGTAAAAAAGAACCGTTGAATAAAACCGATGGAAACATGCGGGATTTATCTCCAGATACAAAGAATTCAGCCATGCCCTTGCTGCATTGCCGTATTTACAGGACAGAACTGGCAATTTTTTGACAAAATTGCATGTCTGAATCCGGATATCTTTTCCTGATACGTGTCAGGAAAGAAGGAAGGATTATTTATGCGGTTCATTCAAAAAATTGCCATTATGGGGTTGCCTCTTGCGACAGCTCTGGTTTCAGCATCGTCCGCTTATGCTGACCCATGCGCATCCCTGAGCGCCTGCACGCAGGAGCAGATTAAACAGGGGTGGGATAATACCCGGAACTCTGTCAAGAATGATACAAGCCAGTTTTCTTCTGACCTGAAAAACTCTGGCCAGTCAGCTAAAAACCGCCTGCAGGATAGCTGGAACAATGCCAGTGAAGAAAGCCGCCAGAAAGTGCTGGCGCAGCGCGATAGTCTAAAAAATGCGCAGAAAAGCGTGCAGGACAAATGGAACAATGCTGATGAAGCAACCCGCAAAAAATGGGAAGCCCAGCGGGATAGTCTGAAAAACACGGAGCAGAGCGCCCGTGATAAATGGAATAATGCCAGCCAGGAAACCCGCCAGAAATGGCAGAACAAGCTGAATACCACTGAAAAAAATGCACAGGATAAGTGGAAGAACGCTGATGAAGCGACCCGTCAAAAGTGGCAGGACAAGCTGACCAGTACCGAGAAAAATGCGCAGAATAAATGGAAAAATGCAGACGAAGCGACCCGCCAGAAATGGCAGAATAAGCTGACGGACACGCAAAAAAAATGGAGCAGCGCGGGTGAAAAATCCCGTCAGGGATGGCAGGCGCAGAAAGAGCGTCTGAATGCAGACCTGAAAGACGCAACCTCGCTGCCAAAACTGTAAGCTGCGTTAAAGCAGATACAGGTGAGCGCCTAATAAAAAAGGCCCTTCCTTTGCAGGATGGGCCTCTTCTTATGGGCTATGGCCTGACCATAGCCCCAGAGATATGATGCTTTCGGATCAGAACTCTTTGCGCTTGCGGCTGGAAGCCCCTTTGAAGGGAGCACCACCACCGCCGCCGCCACCTTTGCGGGGCGCACGCTTGCCTGGGCCACCTTCGCCACCGCTACCGCCACGGCCGGACTTACCCTTATAGGCGCTGTGCTGACGGGGCGCTGCTGCGGGCTCGACCGAGATTTCATCCGGGTCGGTTGCGGCGGCGCAGGCCTGAAAGCGTTCTGCCTTGTCTTGGGCAATTTCAACCAGCGTATGGTCAGGCTGAATACGGATTGCGCCGATATCCTGCTTCTTGATACCACCCAAGCGGCACAGCATGGGCACAAGCCATTTAGGGTCGGCACGGTCTTCACGGCCAACAGACAGGCGGAACCATGACCCTGCTTCACGCGGGGCGCGTGAGCGTTCACCACGTTCTTCACCATCCCGGCTTTTTTCACGTGGCATTTTCTTAACGGAACCGGGCGAAAGCACGCGCAGGCTTGCTGGCGTCGGCAGGCTGTCCTGCCACATGGTAATCAGGGCCGTCGCAAGCTGTTCGGCTGAATGGCTTTCCGTGATTTTGTTAATCAGGTCACGGGTTTCACCCGCTTCAGGCACATCCGCATTCAGTGCGGGGGACGCCAGAAGACGTTCAGCATCCGCAGTGGCAATCGCTTCGGGTGTGGGGGCACCACTCCACTCGGCTTCAACCTTGGCTCCTTCAAGCAGACGCTCTGCCAGACGGCGGCGGCTTGGCGGCACCAGCAGAACGCAGGTGCCCTTGCGGCCTGCGCGGCCCGTGCGGCCTGAACGGTGCAGCAGGGTTGCAGGGTTGGATGGCAGGCTGGCGTGAATCACCAGACCCAGATCAGGGATATCAATGCCACGGGCTGCAACGTCTGTAGCCACGCAGACGCGTGCCTGACCATGACGCAGGCTTTCAATGGCGCGACTCCGTTCGTTCTGCCCCAGATCCCCTGAAATGGCGACGGAAGAGAATCCCCGTTCGGTCAGAATACCCTGCAACTGCCGTACTGCTTCACGTGTGTGGCAGAACACAATAGCTGTCGGCGATTCAATCAGACGCAGCACGTTCACAATTGCTCCGGCCATGTCAGACTGGTCAGTCAGGATGGCACGGTAGGAAATGTCGGTGTGCGGTGCGCTGCCAGATTGCGTATCAATGCGCAGGGCATCGTTCTGATAACGACGGGCCAGAGCAGCAATGTCGCGGGCAATGGTGGCAGAAAACAGCAACGTGCGGCGCGTATCCGGCATTGCTTTCAGCAGGGTTTCCAGTTCATCCCGGAAGCCCAGATCAAGCATTTCGTCAGCTTCATCCAGCACAACGGCGCGCAGGTTTGACAGGACAAGCTGCCCGCGTGACAGATGGTCACACAGACGGCCCGGCGTACCCACAACAATATGGCACCCGGCTGACAGAGAGCGGGCTTCCTTGCGCGGTTCCATGCCGCCAACACAGGAAACGATACGGGCACCGGTCTGGCCGTACAGCCATTCCAGTTCGTTACGTACCTGCAGGGCAAGTTCACGGGTTGGGGCAATAACAAGCGCTAGCGGCGCACCCGGCGGGGGGCAGCGTCCGTTGTCGTCCAGCAGCGTGTTGGCCATGGCCAGACCGAAAGCGACGGTTTTACCAGATCCGGTGCGTGCTGAAACGAGAAGGTCCCGCCCTTCAGCTTCAGGGGCCAGAACGGCGGCCTGAACAGGGGTTGCGGATTCGTACCCGCGAGCGGCAAGGGCGCTCGCAAGAGAGGCGGGGGCATTCTGAAAAGGCATAAGTCTTTAGGTCCAGGCAACAAGAATGATGGGGGGATAAAGGTTCCCCGCATGAAAGACCAGAGCCTGGTCGGAGAACTTTTTGCCCAAGGCGCTTTTTTGCAAGCGTGTGCTGTTACTGGAACGGGAGATAGCGGAAGTCCAGAAATATCTGACTCATACTGGTATCAGGACCACCACCCTGCCCCTTCCAGGCATCACGGCGAGAATAGGCCAACTGGGCTCCGGCTTCAACTGTTCCGTATTTTCCCTTCAGGAACCGATACCATGCGCCGACTGTTGCTTCCATCACGCTGCGGGTGTTGGCAGTGCAGCCCAACGTAGATAGTTCGACCTCACACCCGGCGTTGGAATAGTTCGGATTGCCGTAGCCGTATGACCCACCTTCATAGTTTGAATACCGTCGGCCTGCGGCCTGATAGCCAAAATAACCATACACATCGACCAGCGGGGTGGGGTGCGCAATGATGCCCCCTGTTGTCTGCACAGACGGGATGGGCACAGGTTCGCCGGTTGATTTCAGCGTGGCATCGGGTAGCAGCACCGAGCCATAACGCCCGATACCAACACCAGCCAGACCAGCCAGACGCATTTCAAGCTTGTGCGGAATGATTGGCAGCACCATGGATCCGCCGCCGCCGCCCGCAATGGCGGTGTTATTCCGGCCAGTCCCGACGGATGCTACGCGGTCATGCGGGAAGTGAAGAATACCTTCCGCTTCATAATGCCCCCATGATGGGTCCCACGCCACTTTTGCAATGACATCTGGCGCAATTTCGTTCGAGAACGGGGCATCATTAGTCAGACCCGTCCCGTTGCTGCTGATGGTGGCTGTTCTACCGGTGGGCAGCGTGACTGTGCCGTCGTTGTTGGTGAAGCCTGTGGTGTCATACAACGTAGCCGAGTTTTCGATGGAAAGCCCCAGCCAGAGTCGATGCTGAAGGAAGTCTTTCACAAACCGGAACTGAAGCTGACGTGCCCATGTCTGTCCGGCCAGCATGGACGATTCAATGGTTTCAGGCAGGCTTTCCTGACGCGGGATAATCCCGATCCGCCCTGGGGTCAGCATGCTCCATGCTTGCCCTGCCAAGAAGTGGAAGTTCCAGTCACTGTTATCGTACGCCATGTAAAGCTGCCGCATACGGAAGGCGTAGCTGTTACTTTCATAGGCATCGGTCGTGGCAGCCCCGGCACCGAAATCCATTTCATAAAATCCGGAAATGGTGGAGTGCGCATCAACATTGCCGCGTGCCATCAAAGAAATACGGCTGTAGCGGGCGCTGCCTTCAAAATTGTTGGTGTGATACCGGGATTCGTTGGGGTAGGGCATGTCTTGCCAGTAGTTGAACGTGCCCGATGCGACATGCCGGTTGGCCAGTACGGTTGAGGCATCAAGAAAGCCACCCAGTATCAGCGTGACAGGCCCCATGTGGAATACACCATGGTCACCCAGCGCCCCTGCGGCCTGCGCGCCAACGGTTTCACGGGCGTGGGGGCCAACACCGTTTTCTGCAATGCGGGAGATAATATCTTCTGCCCTGTGGCCAATGACAGAATCAACTTCCCGGTCTGTGGTGCCAGAAAAGACAGGTTGCGCGTCCGGCCCGGTAACATGATGCAGACCATGCCCGGTGTGCGTGTTCATGGCCGTTGTGGTTGTGCCTGTACCCATATCCCCGTCGCCACCGTGCTCGCTCCAGCCCCGGCTGTCTTCTGGGGCGGTAGTATGCGCTGTGTTATGGGCCGTCAGGGTATGGTGGCTGCCGGGTGTGCCGGGTTTGCTGCCGTGCATCAGGGCCGCTCTGTGCGCGGCAATCTGCTTCTGCATGCTCAGCATTGTTTTGGCCAGTTCACGCTGTTCAGCCTGAATGCGGGCCATCTGCTGTTCAAGCACATCCAGTGATGCACTTTCGTCTTCTGCTGCGTGCGCAACACCGCATGCCGGACCAAACACCGCGCCAGATGCCAGAACAGTTCCGACAAAAAGCCAGTTGCGTGCGTGTCGCAAAGTTGCGGCCGATATAAAACGGGAAGAACGCATGATTTTTTAGATAATCCGGGCAAGGGTGATTTATTTATTGTGAACCATTTCTTTGCCCCTTCCGTAAAGGCCAATGTATTTAAAAAATAATTTCATGAAGACGCGAACGTGCATTATGACATCTACAAAATTTACGGTGAAAGGCTGATACCAATGGCAAAGATGATTCATTCCATGATCCGCGTTCTGGATGAAGCACGTTCGCTTGCGTTTTATGAAACAGCACTTGGCCTGAAAGTGGCCCAGCGTGTGGCCTTTGACAGTTTCACCCTGATCTATCTGGCAAATGACGAGCAGACGTTTGAACTGGAACTGACTGTCAATCACGGCCGCACCGAACCCTATGCGTTAGGGGATGGGTATGGACATCTTGCGGTCTCGGTGGATGATCTTGCTTCTGAACATGCACGCTTGGATGATGCGGGGCTTACCCTTACGCCCATCAAGACGCTGGAAAATAATGGGCAGGTTGTCGGGATGTTTTTCTTCCTGACAGACCCTGATGGTTATAAGATTGAAGTGCTCCAGCGTGGTGCACCGGGGCGTTTTCTCTAATTTATTGCGGCTGAAAACAGCACTTCCTGATCGGAATGGCTTTGGAGGCCAATCTCGCTTATAAGGCGCACGATGTTGACCTCCTTTTACAAGATGCACGGGCTCGGGAATGATTTTGTCATTTTCGACGAGCGCACGGGCCACCTGCCGCTTACCCCGGTGCGCATCGCAGCGCTTGCCCATCGGCGGCGGGGCATCGGGTGCGACCAGCTGGTGACGCTGCGGCCCGCCTGTGCCGAGGGGGCGGACGTATTCGTGCGCTTTTTCAATCCGGACGGGTCTGAAGCGGGAGCGTGTGGCAATGCGTCCCGCTGCGTTGCAGATCTGATCTGGCGGCAGACAGGGAACCGAACCCCCGTTCTTCAGACGCGCGCCGGTTGTCTGCCTGCAAACATTGCGTCCGATGGTCTTGTTACTGTTGATATGGGCGAACCCCAGACACAGTGGCAGCAGATTCCTTTGTCTGACCCGCTTGATACCCTCAGCCTGCCTTTGGTTGGCAGCCCTGCGGCGGTGTCCATGGGCAACCCGCATGCAACGTTTTTTGTGGATGATTTTTCGATGCTCAGCCAGGGTTCCGCGCTTGAGCATGACCCGCTCTTTCCTGATCGCGCCAATATCAGCTTCGCGCTTGTTGAAAACCCGACGCGTATGCGCCTGAAAGTGCATGAACGGGGGGCAGGGGTGACAGAGGCCTGTGGCTCTGGTGCCTGTGCAGCAGTGGTCAATGCTGTCCGGCGTGGGCTGGTGGAGCGTATTTGCGAGGTCGAACTTGATGGGGGTGTGTTGCGCATTGAATGGGCAGCCAACAACCATGTGTTGATGACGGGCAGTGCCACCATGGCGTTTGAAGGGACGGTCGATCTTGCCGCCTATGCATCATGACGCAGCCTGAAATCCTGACGTTTGGCTGCCGCCTGAACACATGGGAAAGCGAAGTCATGCGCGAGCATGCCGCCGCGCTGGATGATGTGATTATCGTCAATACCTGTGCCGTCACGGGCGAGGCAGAACGCCAGGCCCGCCAGGCCATTCGTCGGGCGCACCGTGATAAACCCACAGCCCGTATTGTGGTGACCGGGTGCGCCGCCCAGATTGATCCAGACCGTTGGGCGGCTTTGCCAGGTGTTACCCGTGTGCTGGGTAATGAGGAAAAGTTGAAGGCGGAAAGCTGGTCTCCTTCCGCTATGAACGAGGCCCGGGCTGTCTCCGACATTATGGCTGCCAAGGAAACGGCGGCGCATCTGGTTACGGAGTTTGCCGGACGTACGCGTGCCTTTGTGCAGGTTCAGCAAGGGTGTGACCATCGGTGCACGTTCTGCATCATCCCCTTCGGGCGTGGGCCGTCTCGGTCAGCTCCTGTCGGGGTGGTGGTTGAACAGGTGCGCGCCTTGGTCGAATCGGGCTACCGGGAAGTGGTGCTGACCGGCGTAGACATGACAAGCTGGGGCGGAGACCTGCCGGGAACCCCATCACTGGGGCAGTTATGCCGCCGCGTGTTGGCGCTGGTGCCGCAGCTTGAGCGGCTGCGCCTGTCCTCCGTTGATCCTGTTGAAATTGATGAGGACATCTGGCGTCTGCTTGAGCATGAACCGCGCTTTATGCCGTATCTGCATTTGTCGTTGCAGGCGGGGTCTGACCTGATTCTCAAACGCATGAAGCGGCGGCATCTGGCGCAGGATGCAGCAGACGTGATTGCCCGCGCCCGCGCCCTGCGGCCAGACATTGGTATTGGTGCAGACGTAATCGCAGGCTTCCCGACAGAGGATGCAAGTCTGTTTGAAGAAACCCGTTCGTTTCTTGAGCAGCAGGGCGTGCCTTACCTGCATGTCTTCCCTTATAGCGAACGCCCCGGTACCCCGGCTGCCCGTATGCGCGCCGTTCCTGTGCCAGAGCGTAAGGCCCGCGCTGCGCAATTGCGTGACGTCGGGGCAGCGTCTGCCCGCCGTTATTTTGAAGGGCTGGTAGGGCAGGAATTGCGGGTGCTGATGGAAACGCCCACATCCGGCCACAGTGAACAGTTTGCCCCTGTGCGTCTGGCGCAGGGTGAAGCAGATATTGGTGAGATTATCAGCCTGCGGGCCGTGACGGTAGATGAAACCGGCCTGCTGGCAGAAAGGGTTTAAGGATGGCGCTAGGCTTTTTTTCACGCCTCAAGCAGGGGCTTTCCCGCTCCACGCAGAAACTGGGCGGCGGCCTGACCTCGGTTTTCACCAAGCGTAAACTTGATGATGAAGCGCTGGAAGAACTGGAAGATCTGCTGATTACGGCAGATCTTGGCCCGAATGTTGCTGAACGCATTATCGAGTCCTTCCGTCGTTCCCGCTTCGGCACGGAGGTGACAGATGAGGAGATTCGCACCGCTCTGGCCGATGAAATCGCGCAGATACTCGAACCTGTTGCGGTGCCGTTTGTGCCAGACCCCGCCCACAAACCGCATGTCGTGTTGGTGGTGGGGGTAAACGGTACCGGAAAAACGACCACCATTGGCAAAATGGCGCGCTTTTTTACCGATGAAGGTAAAAAAGTGATGATGGTAGCCGGAGACACCTTCCGTGCCGCCGCTGTTGAGCAACTTCAGATCTGGGGCGAGCGCACAGGGTGTCCGGTTATCGCCGGACCGCCAAACTGTGATGCCGCCGGTCTGGCCTTTGAAGCGCTGAAGCGTGGCAAGGCAGAGGGCGCAGACCTTCTGTTTATTGATACGGCAGGGCGTCTGCACAACAAAAGTGCCCTGATGGAAGAACTTGCAAAAGTTATTCGTGTCATGCGCAAGTTTGATGAAACAGCGCCTCACACCGTTCTTCTTGTTCTGGATGCCACAACCGGTCAGAATGCCATGGAGCAGGTTCGCGTGTTCCGTGAACTGGTGAATGTGACCGGGCTTGTTGTCACCAAACTTGACGGGTCTGCCCGTGGGGGCATTGTCGTGGCACTGGCAGACAGCTTTGGCTTGCCCGTACATGCCGTTGGTGTGGGTGAGCAGGCGGAAGATTTACGGCCGTTTCTGGCGCAGGATTATGCAAAAGGGCTGGTTGGTCTGCCCGACGCCTGAAAAAAGAACGTCAATAAGTGGCTTTTTTGCGCGAAGTGAAGGATTTTCCTGTGTGTGCTGGTGATGCTTCCTTGACAGGCCATAGCAGCCCCGTTAGCAAGCGCCTGCACCCCTCTGGAGGTGCGAAGAATGGGTAAAGAGAGCGACGAGTCTTTCTCCAAGCGTCTTGAGGCGGCAGAACGCCGTTCGGGGCTGGAAAAGAAAGATGAAAAAGCCAGCGCGGCGGAGGGAGATGAAAAATCTCTTCCAGCATTGGCGCTCCGGGCCGGGACGGAAATGATTTCCGCTCTGGTTGTGGGGGTTGCTGTCGGTTGGGGTCTGGACCACTGGTTCCATACCCGGGCCATTTTCCTGATTATCTTCGCGCTGCTGGGTGGAAGTGCAGGAGTGCTGAATGTCTGGCGGTTGGTCAAACCACCCCAGATCTGACATGGAAAGCTGCAAGCCCGGTAACGAGCCGGGCACAGTGGAGTAGGAGAACGGTTTTGGCGGGCGGTTCCAGTATCGACGTACTTGGTCAGTTCGAGCTTCATCCCGTTCTTGGCGGGCTTGGTGAAGCATTGCGCTTCAGTCAGTCTCCGCTTTACATGCTTGTGGCAGTCTGTCTGGTGCTGGCATTCCTGTATTTCGGGATGCGTCCTGCTGCTGTGGTGCCTGGTCGTTTTCAGGCAGCGGCAGAAGTGGCCTACGAATTTATCCGGAATATGGCGGTTGATACCATCGGGCCAGAAGGCGCTGCTTTCTTCCCGTTTATCTTTACGCTGTTCTTCTTTATTCTGGCCGGGAACTATATCGGCCTGCTGCCTTTCTCTTTCACCTTCACCAGCCACATTGCCGTAACCCTGGCACTCGCACTGCTGGTTTTCCTTTTGTCGGTGATTGTCTCCCTTAAGGTGCAGGGCTTCCGCTTTTTCGCGCACTTTATGCCGGCTGGTGCCAGTCTGGCTCTTGCGCCACTGCTGATCCCGATTGAAATCCTGTCCTTTCTCTCTCGCCCCGTGAGCCTGTCTATCCGACTGTTTGCCAATATGGTCGCTGGGCACGTCATGTTTGATATTTTCGCAAGCTTTGTTGTCATGCTCGCCGGTTTTGGCGTGGTGGGTGACGTGTTTGCGATCGGGCCCATTGCCATTAACATGGCGCTGGTGGCTCTTGAGTTGCTTGTTGGTGTGCTGCAGGCCTATGTGTTTGCCATCCTGACGTGCATCTACCTGCGGGAGGCCGTGGCTCACTGAGCTGCTTTGCCCGTTTCGTTT
>JAEIHY010015986.1:8458-41084 GCA_018904565.1 Drosophila tsacasi
GGGGGGTTCTGTCGACTGCCGCCTGCCGCCTGCGCCATGTGGGTGTTGAAATCCCTATGGATTTTTAATGTGCTTAATTTGAGTGGCAGCTCCAAAATGGGTACGATCGATTTCTGTGTGCCAACACTCCCCAGTCCTGCGCCCGGCTGAATGTCAATGTCCACACACAGTTAACAAAACTTCAATATCAGTTTCGTAGCATCAAACAAAAAAACCGTGTTTTTTAAATCTCAAAATAACCGAAAGATCGACCATAAAATTAATTCTTAGGAATTAATCTCTCCGGGGGAGCGAAATGAATGAGTAACAATGTAGCCTCTGACCTCGAAACGAAAAGAATCCCCGGGTTTTAAAAATAAATTCAAAGCATATTTTTTCTTATACATAATTTACTATTGCAATCCATCTCTCAATCTATTGATTACTAATAATAAGATTTAATTAGTTAAGATCATTTATTATCATATTATTTTCTATAAATATAAAGAACTAACGTAGTCTTACTTAGTATACGACCTTAAAAGCGTATTTTTTCTTTTGGTGAAAAGAGGACTTTGAAGAGAACTGCGCCAATAAGTATGCCATTCTATTACGAAACTGAGGTCCGGCCATTTTATAGTCTGCAAAATAGGTCTTATAATCTTATTCACCAAAAAACTTCAACTATTTTGAGTGCCAAGAGATAATAGAACATCCCAAGAATATTTAATCAAAGTTATATAGTATGCAATGTTTTTGGGAAACTTAGCACTGGCTATTTAATAGTCGTGATTTTTTTTTTTATTTAGGATTTACTAGAAACCTATTCAACATTAAAATAGTGCATATCTGGAACTTTCTTTTCACTGCATAAAATATGCTCCGAGTTTTCTTATATTTCGTTTTTCACTGTGCACTCACACCCGCGCACATATCTCTGTCGTTATCAATTACAGGAAACTCATTTATTTCCATCTGCATATATGCAAAACAATAATGCGAAACGCTGCTCGCAGGTCGAGCTTCGTCCAAATCCCGGTTTGCCTTTCTTCACGCTGAGGGTTCATCTCATTTCGGAGCTCCTAATTCGGTTGAGTGTCGCATCCTTTAGAATGCTCCATTCTGAGAAGCACAAAGTAAATTCATAATTAATACACTGGCAAAGAGTGATAAAGAAAGAACGGAACCGAATTAACGCCAACGACTCGTACAGTGAGCCCTCTGTGTACACAACGACCCCGCGCCGCCGTTCCGACCTTTATCCAAACGCACGCACACGAGAGCCGGCGGACGGCGAGTGGCAAGCGTTTGGCAAATTAGCCAAATGCGTTATTTGGCCCACAAGCGCTCAGTCGCTCACGGAACGTCCTGGCGTTTGGCCGCAAAAACTGAAAACCGAGAAGCGAGTGAATCGGAACCAGAGACTCGGTCATTTTCGCGGTGAAGTGTTGACCGAAATCTGAAATTCAAAACCTTATTAAAAAATATGTGAAAGGTGGGCACTCAGTGCCAAGTTCTCGGTTAGTTCGCAACCCATCTTCGGTGATGATCTCCCGCCGAACAGCTGGCCGGGGAGCCCTAATCAACTGATAAATTTATCAATTAACTTGCTGCTATCAGCGCCAAAAGCTAAACTAATGAGCTCAGTGTGTGTGTGTGTGCAACAAGTCTGTGATCTGAACTAATCAAATAAATACGCCAGTTAATTGGGAAATGCATATTAATGAGGCAGTAACTCCGTACCACCCACGACAGCGCCAGCGTCAGCGCCCACGCCCAGTCCAGGCCCAGGTGAAGGCACCTCGCATCCCGGGTTCATTGGCAGCTGTTACCTCTGCGCAGTTTACCTTTTCTGTTATTTTTTATGGGACATTATCCGCGGCTCGTTGTCTGGAGTATGGCATTGTGAAAATTTGATGAATCATAGAGGGATCCGTATGAGAATCTAATACAGTCGTAACCTTACCTCCTGCCGCCGACGTTTATGTCTGCACTTAATCCGCGGTACCCCCACTTCGATTAGTCAGTTCGGCGCCCCTCCGTATAATTTTATATCAGAATTTTCCAAATATTTTCCAAACAAATCGCAATGTGTGCGGGTGTGTGCCGCGATAAAACAATAGCAACAAAATAAATACAAAAGAATCATAAAAAGAAACAACAAAGAATACGAAAAGTAACAAGAGGGCGAGCAGCACCAGGCTGAAATAAAAAATGTAAGGCAGCACAAGAATGTTCGCCCTGCCGCCGTTTATGTACTTTAATCGGCAGCACAGAAGCAAGAAAAAGATGAGCAAAAATATCGCGCATACGCTACGTTGACTATTCCGCTCAGCGGCGGCAGCCAGCAGGCGACGGGCAGCGGGCAGAGGGCAGCGGACAGCGGACGGGAGGCAGTTCAGGGGGCAGCATCGTCAGCATCTCAGGTTGGACGGGGACGACAGCCGACAGAAAACTGTCAGTTTGTAATCAACGCGTGCCAACGCCAGCAGCAGCAGCAGCGAAGGCAGCTGTGCGTGTGCATAAGAAACTTTTCGGGCCGCCCATCCGTGAACCTTTCAACCCCACCCAGCGACCTATCCCCGACCATCCACCTCTCCGCCCCGCGATACAGTTCGATTCCGTGACCTATAGCCCATCGATGGGTAGCAAATGGAGGCATTAACGCCGTTTCCGAACGAAGAACCATTGTGCAAAGCCGGAGACTAATCACTTAACTATTTATAAAGTAGCGCGACATGCAAGTGTACACGGAAAATAATGTGGATTCTTGCCAAGATCGATTTGGACTTTTTGCTATTAGCGGGAATGAGAGCTTAAACGTTAACTATTAGTGAAAATTAAGAAACCAAATGAGAACAAATGAGTTGAGTTTTGAGCACTCTGTAAGGGTTCAGATGGGAGATGTCTATCTGCTTGATGATAATATTATATTATTATGTTTGGATATAAACTGAAAAAAAAGAGCATTTTATTTCCTTCCTCCTATTATAATATAATGTAAAGTTCGGGAATAAGATATACAAAAAAATATTTTTAATCAGGGATGTGTAACTCAAGAGATCCCTCTTATTAATTACTATAGATTTAAAGGTTAAAACCCAAACTGGAAAAATGGAACAAGTCATAGATGTCACAGAAATAATAATTAAAATAATAAGAACTTCTATGGAAAGGAGATAACTATTTATGAAGGCAACAAATTCATACTTCGCACCCAAAAAAATATTTAAAATCTTATAAAATCTGTGCGAACTAGCCAACCTATCCCATCAGATCCAATATAACAAATTTATTTGCTGTGTATCTATGAGATACTCGTTCTGTGAGAAATACAAGTATTCGAGAGATGCAGTTTTGAGTATTCGCGCTGCTGAAGTGTGTACTCAAGCTGTTTGTTTGCTATTCGGGTGTGGACGAGCAGACTTCACATGGAAGAGAGCCGGAGATTCGACGGTGTAGTGTCATCCGATCGAAGGTCGTTAAGCGAGCCAACCAGCCAGCCAAGAGATTCCCCGGTCTCGTCCATAGGAATTCCTAAGGGGGCCGCATGGAGCATGTGTGTCTGATTTATTTATTTCAAAACTTGCCAGCCTGCGAGCGCGAGCGATATAAACAGAGCGAATTACGAATTACGAATTACGAACGCGAAATATTAGTTTCTCGGTCGAGACTATGGGAATCGGAAACGTAATTGGCCGAAATTGAAATGTAAATGGCAATATTAATTGGGAATCATTTAAATTTTTTGCGGACTATGCATGCGCCGCCGCTGCATAATTTACGGACGCTAATTACTTTCGCTCCGCTGTGTTTCGGTTTGTGTGCTGTCCAAGGCTAATTACGCTTACTTATTGCAATTTATGTGGCCACAGTCCGGCCGTAATTGGAAATTGTGTAAGGTCGCAGGCAATTCCATTATTTGTATGCACTTCTGGTCTGCTGGTCTGCTGTTCCGGTGCTCCTCCCGTCGGCGTCTGGCGTTCTTCTTCTAATGACGCCACCGCAACTGGGACCCAGCCCAGTTTGTGTTGCCGGTTGATTAAGTGGCCTCCTCCTGCTTCTCCTCTTCCCACGCAGAATCAATTTGTTGATGTCCGATGTACGGTGCTAGCCAGCTCCACCCCCAGAGCCTGAGTAAGCCGTCGGAATGCCGCTCGTCCAGCCGCCGGAAAGCAGCCCTGCTGTTCAGCATCCCCTTGTGCCCCAATCGATGTTGCTCTATTCCAAGTTCCTGTCCACGGCCCTGACTCTGGCCACTGGTAACATCTCGACGGCAGATGGCGGACTGCTTCTCATCCAGACAACGGCGGCCACCATTCTGGAAACATCTGCTGAAGCTGGATCTGGAGTTGGAGCTGGAGCTGGAGTTGGAGCTGGAGCTGCTGCCACCACGAGCACCCCTAAAGTGCCGTCGATGAACTCGTACCTGCTGACTATGGCGTGGCCCAAGTCACTGGCGGTGGTCGTCTTCCTGGTCATCATCCTTGTCACCGTCGTCGGCAATACACTGGTCATCCTGGCCGTACTGACCACGCGTCGCCTGCGCACCGTCACCAACTGCTTCGTGCTGAACCTGGCCATAACCGACTGGCTGGTCGGCGTTTTCGTGATGCCTCCCTCAGTGCTCCTCTACGTAACAGGTGAGTGCCCATCGACGGATCAAGATTTATGGCTCTGGGAATTCCCAGGCAGCGGGACTCGGTCGAGGGCGGGGTAAGTGTTTACTACCCGGGCCAGACCTCAAGGGTGGAAGTGCGTATAGTAAACATTTATCCAAATTTTGAGCACATTTGTTCGATTCCGATTCAAAATTATACAATAAGAAAATTATACAATTTCGCTTTGCAAAAAGTATACAAATTGCGAGTTTCTTTCGGTTGCAAACATCTTGCCCGTGATTTATTATTATTCCATTGAAAAGCTTTGAGGCTTTATTTGATAATTTTCTTTAGGGAAAATCTGAATCTTTGTGAGTTTTGGCTTTTCATTATTTGATTATGAGAACCGTGACTGGTTAGAATGTTAAGAGATCAACTTTTTTTAACAAGATTTTAAATAGAAAACATTTCCTTTAATAATTTGGAAGATTGCTTAGGGGCTAGACTTGGGTGGAATTCTTTTGCAAGGATATTTAAGGTGTCTTTTGAATGCTTTAGACTTTGTTATATTTTAAATATTATTAAGAAAAAAATTTTATACACAAAAAAAATTCAACAGTACCATTTCTGCGACTGATGCCGTTTGAGACTCGAGACATTATGAATTTAGGAAACTATTTAAAAAGAAGAAAATTTAATAAAATATTTTTGGCTTAAAGAATCAAAATAATATAATTAAGTGTAAACCAATATATCCCATTAAGTAACTTGAATAGAAATTGACATAATGCAAGAAACCCGCGCATTAATTTTCACGCTTTCATAATCAAGGGACGATAAGTGTAAGCCTCTCCATTGTTACCTCAAACTAACCGGGGAATAATATAATGTAATAGGGCTTAAGGCAAAAAATGACCCCGTAATGCTAACCATAATCTCGGCCAGGTGCACAAGCAGAGCCAGATGAAACATGGCTTTCTCGCTCTCTCTCTTTAAACCTAGCAAATATTTACTCTGCAGGCACTTGGCGGTTTGGCTGGATACTGTGCGACATTTGGGTCTCGATGGACATCCTGCTATGCACTGGCTCCATCCTCAGCCTGTGCGCCATCAGTCTGGACAGGTGAGTTGGCGAACTAATTTCTTAATTTGTCGTTGATGTCATAGCTATGGCAATAGCCCTGAGCAGAAATGCCAAAGACTTAGCCAAAGTTGAAGTCAAGGCAAGGTGCAAAAACAGTGCAGAATAATTTATTTGTTGACGTTTTTATTGCCACATGACCGTTGTCGTGGCCATTGCCAGTGCATATACCCTTTGAGTGTCCGATGCCACAATGGCAAAGATTGGGTTGGGCTGACACTGTCCGGGATTGGCTGGCTTCTCCTTCTGCTGTCCTGGTTCCCGGCTCTTGCGTCCTGCGTCCGTTTGCTTTTGTTGGAAGTTTCAATTACATTTTAATGGCATTTCCAAGTTTTGTGTTGTGGCTCCGGCACCGTGTTGAGCTGATCCAGCTGAGCCCGAGCGCCCAGTCCTGGACCCGGTGCAGAAACCGAACCTGAACCTGGACCCCGGCTGCGCTGTGTTTGCCCTTTGGCCACGCCAGAAGCTGGCTGCGGCTTTAGGAACAATATGTTTGCGTGGCTTTTGTTTCGCTGTATTTTTTCCGTAGTCCTCAGATGCGTTTATTGCCTGGCTCTCTGGTCTCTTCTTTATTCCGCAGGTATCTCGCCGTCACACAGCCCTTGACGTACTCCAAGAAGAGGCGCTCGAAGCGCCTGGCGTTGCTCATGATACTCGTCGTGTGGATAACGGCCCTGTCAATCACATGTCCGCCGTACTTGGGCTGGTAAGTAAAGCCACGCGCCGGGTCTGGGCAAACACCATATCCCCCCAGCCTCAGCTGCACAACGAGAAAAATATTATCTTAACTGGCGATCGGTTGGTTATTATTTCGCTTCAAAAGGTTTGCTAGTTCCTCTCCTTAAGAATGGTTTTATTCCTATTTTCTTAAAGAAGATCCGTTTTAATAATTTATTATATATGTTGAAGACCGTTTAAAACATTTGTAATTACAATAAGGAAAAATTTAAGGTGAATTGCGTGCAGAAACATTTTATACAGAACGTTGTTAAGATTCATTGGGAGGATACCCTCCTTATTCGGGCCGGGCTGAGGTAAGGGTATGGCATTTAATGGCGGATATTTGATATTTTGTTTGAAAATAAATTAATAATACTTACTTAAAGACTTGAAGTGAATGGTAATAATATTAACTTGTCAAGACCTTACCTATGACAGTTGAAAAGTTCACCTTAACTTCTTTAAAAGTTCCATTTACACCAAAATAAAAATCAGACATGAGAATAAATAAACGAAACTGAAGACTTTTATAGGCCACAGCTATTACATTTCATATCCACACAGGATATAAAATAGTTGACATTAAAATTGAAATTGATATTTTGCTGTGCGCACTACCTATGCCCTTTACTTACCACTTTTCTGCCCTGCAGGAGGCGTGACAACATTTTCTTGGCTCTTTGTAGCCTCCTTCGGATAGGTTGTTTTTATCGTTTTTTTGTTATTGTTTTTTTTTTTTTGTTTTCGGCGCTAATGGCTGTGTGTGGCCCAGTATAGATAATGTGTTACCGAAAGGTCCCGGAATACATGCGCTTATTTATATTTGCGCCTCCAGCTGCGCCTAAAAAACATTACGTAATTGCTCCAGTTGTTGCTGCTGTCGTTGCTGTTGTTGTTCTTGCAGCCATTACATTGAAGTTTTAATGAGTTGTTAATGACTTTGTTTGCCGCGGCGCATTTGCTTTGTGCTCACTTACAGGCACACACACACACAAGCCACACACTTAACTCTTGGGCGCACTGCATACTTCGAGGCGTCCAAATTAACCAGCTCTCACACGCACGCAAACACACACACACACACTCTCTCTCACCCTGTGGTGACGCATTCCTGGCCAGGCCCAGGATCCCCAAAACGGCTCAAAGTGCACATTAAAACCGGCTGAGGTCGGACTTGCTGCAAAGCCACAGCTGCAGGACATTGAGCGAATTTGAAAATTCGTTTCTTTCGGTGGGAGCGAAAAATTGCAATTATAACGGGCAGCAGATGCTGCCAGCTCGCCGTATTTCAATTCGTTAAGAGTAGTTTAATAAAAAAAAAGAAAGTTTTGGCACTGCAGAGGGGGGAAAGAGGGAAAACAGGGAGGGAGTTGGTGGTCAGTTGTGAATGCTTTAAATTAAAAAGTGCATGAAAAACTGCAAATAAAGTTGTTTTCCAAATGTGGCTTTGTATACCAGGGTCATTTCCTATCCTATACATCAACTATATTCTTGATCAACATTAACAGCAGAGTAAATCAAGACATTACAGGCAGAAAAAATGTACAAAAATGATCAAATGTTGACAAAAGTCTTCAAGTTGCTAGGGTATCGGCTTTCGAAAAAAGCTTATTTTCTTGTTAAGTGTATTTTTTTTTGTATAAAGAGAAATATATTCAAAATGGGTCAAAGAATATGTAATGGAATATTATAGAACAACAATAATTGTAATTTTGATTTTTCTAATACATTTCAGGAGTTCTGTATTTGGGTTTTTCATTGGAGTTGATTATTTTTGTTTTATTGTGCAGATTCAATATAAAACATAATAAATAAATATTTTATATTTCTGTGCAATCGTATGATAAACATGGAAGTCATTAAACAATAAAATTGCTTCCTTTTATTCCTATCTTTCTCGCCCTTACCTCTGGCGGTTAGTTGAGGCAAGAACCGTGGTTGTCAATTTGGCCGATTAATAAAAACCCTATTTATTTTTATTTTCTAATATATTTATTATTTATTTTCTAATATATTATAACATTTTTAATTTTGACTGAAATCTTATTTGAACCATTTATATTGCGAAAAGTGCATGTCTCAATTTTATTTTCCTTTAGGTTAATTGCATGTCAATCTACACTGTGCATAAACCTCTTATATAAGTTTTTATAGTTTTGTTGATTTAATTTGTTGATATAATTATCGTGGCCATGCTTTTATGGTAAAACATACATACGTTTACGGTTACGGGGCAGATAATTCATTGTTGCGACAACGACAATAGTAGGTTTCCGTACCGGAAAATTCCATTGTTAGCGACATTTTGTCAATTTGTCATCGTTCCCCCAAAGCCCCCAAAGTAACCGGCTTTCCTTTATATTTAGTTGATCGAGTTGCCGTTCAGGTCCTTCACTTTACCCACTCTTTTGCTTAACCCGTTTTTCTCGCTTATTGATTTAAAGTCAGCTCCGATTTGCGTTGGCTGAATGACCATCTTGGGCGAGATGTGCATAAGTTAATGCCTTCCAGAAGGGACTCCGAGAGAAAAGGATAAAGAGCGCCTTCGACAGGCGCTGGCTTTGGCTCTGGATTTGAATTCGGATTGCCCCAGCTCAAGTCACCCAGTTGTCATTGCCAAAGCACCAGAGACTTTGGATCCGAGTCGGAGTCCCTGCCGCAATCATGCAGCCACACACACAACAGCCCCAGAAAACCGAAAACCAAAAACCGAAAAACCAGAAAACCCCGCAATCCTACAGACAACTATAACCACATGCACAATTCGAATTGGAATTCAATTTGCCATTCGC
Source organism: Drosophila tsacasi (assembly GCA_018904565.1). Classification (NCBI taxonomy): domain Eukaryota; kingdom Metazoa; phylum Arthropoda; class Insecta; order Diptera; family Drosophilidae; genus Drosophila; species Drosophila tsacasi. The sequence continues at coordinate 17,692 of JAEIHY010015986.1, forward strand.
AGGTACGAGGCGGGCCGTCACCAGGCGGAGTTCGTGGACTGCCGCTACAACCAAAACAAGGGCTACGTCGTCTTCTCGGCGATGGGGTCCTTCTTCATTCCCCTCACGGTGATGCTGTACGTCTACGTGAAGATTGGTTATGTGCTCACGTCACGCCGGCAGCGCATTGTGCGCGATGCGGTAAGCTCCAACGCCATCGTCATATCCATATCCATGTCGTCCTCTCCCCTGTCCGCTTAAATGTCTCCTGAAATTTATCATGTCACACCATCTAGCCAACTAACCAACCACTCGACTAACCACAAGCACTGAGGGAAATGAACATCTTTTTTAATAGGGAATCGTGTTTGTAACACGATTTTGTAGGTCTTTAAAGGAAGTATCTCAATTCAGGACTAAGTACAGCCTGTAAAAGTAAACCATTTTATTAAATACCTTGCGTGATACTCTTTTAACCTAAACATCTAGATATAATTTCTCTCAGTGCCCACACTACTATATGTTCTTCATTTTCCCCCTCTTTTTTTCCTCCGCCAGAACTCGGAACGCACGGCGGACTACGATGTTGATGGCGACAATTTCATCTCAGAGTCGGAGCACTATCACTGCACGCCAACCAAGTGGCTGCCGAACAGGAAGTCCCGGTGGAGGTTCAACTCGCTGCACGACCCCCCCACCGTCATAGCTGCCTCCTCTAACGCCAGCGTCACCGCCAGCACTACGGGCACGGGCGCTGGCAAGGGCCAGCAGACATCGTCGTCAGTCAAGTGCTCCAAGTGCTCCGCCAAGTGTCAGGCGGAAAAGAGTGTGCCGGACAAGACGCTAACGTTCAAGCACCAGCCGACATTCTACGAGCTGGTCGAGGTGTCGCGTCTCTCGTCACTCATCCACTGCTCGGCAATTAGCTGCAAGTACGGCGGACCCTGCATGCACTCCACGCCCTCTGGCCTCCACTACGTGGGCACCGGCAGCCAGGCTTCCTTCTCGGACACCTGTCTGGGCGCCGCCTCCACAGAGGTGTCCGAGAAACTGGAGGCGGACTCCCACTCGCACTCGCACTCCCATTCGCAGGGACAGCAGAAGTATGGCCACCATCACGGCTCGCAGAACCATCACCACAACCACCATCATCGCATGCCGATGCGAGTGTCCACCACGAAACGTGACACCAAGACCGCCAAGACCCTGACCATTGTAATGGGCGGTTTGATTGCTTGCTGGATGCCCTTCTTCGTCTACTATCTGCTGATACCCTTTTTGCCGCGGCCCGCGGTCCTCGAGGACTTGATGTTTGGCTTCACGTGGATTGGCTGGGTCAACTGTGCCATCAATCCTTTCATCTACGCCTTCTACAATCCGGACTTTCGCACTGCCTTCTGGCGACTCACCTGCCGGCCCATCTGCAAGCAGAAGCGTCCGCCAAATCACCTGGCCATGTTCCGTGGCTAGCCTGGAGCTTGACCTACCTAGTGCCCCAAGGTAACTGGTCTCATCACAGCCGAAGCTCAGATCAGGTGGATACTTACTGGCTTTATTAGTTTCACCCCTGACCCTTATCTGGCTTATCTTAGTTGCTTTATTCAAGAAATATCTTATTTCTGGCCTTTAAAGTTCCAGAGTATTCTGATACCTAAAGGCTTAAGTTACATGAGTCTCTTAAGTGTATCTTCAAATCGCACAGTACAAGTTAGTCTGTAGAGTCCCTGACCCTTTGTGTATGGTTGAAAATTGAAATTTATATTTGAGAAAACAAAGCCCGACCGCCTGAATTTGTTATCTCGGCGGCACTGTGTTTAACCGATTTTATTATTCCGCCATCTTAAGCCCGGTTTACTATGTAAAAACTTAACTAAGAACCAAGAAACTACCCACGTCAATATTGATTCGATGGAGAATGCTGTTTGTGAGGGCACTACTATAAGTGGCCAGTTCGTGCATTACGCCTGCACTTGCTTGGAGAGTAACTTTAAGGCTACCAAGGACACTTTAGCAGTATCATTAAGACTCAGGACTAAGTGAACTTGACCGGAAGTCGAGATTCCCTGCTCCTCCTATATAGTATTTTTGTGTGTTCTTGTGAGCCGGAGCGTTGATTGTGCGAGAAACAGAAAGAAACAAAAGACAAATTATAGTATTTGCGTGTCTTTGTTGCTGCCAGGACGGCAACTGTTGACCGTCAGCAGGATGAGAGGAGCGTGATGATGAGGCTCCTGTCCAGCCCCATCCACATCCCCCCTTTGTTGTGTGTGCTGTGCTGTGTCCAGCTTGCGTGTGCCGGAGTGAGTCCGTGGGTCCAGTAACTGCCAACTGCCAACTGCCAACTGCCGACGACATATCTGGCGTGTCCTTTGTTGGTCAAGCACGGCCTGACCCCGCAGGCACACACAGCGTCCGTCCGGCCAACCCATTTAATGTTTAAGCAATCGCAAGCTAAAGCGAAAGTGTAACTGAAACTAAGCCTAAAGCGAGACCGGATTTGGAGCTGCACTTGAGCTCGATTTTAAGAGATTTTAAGTCCCTTTGTGCGCACACCAGGCTCGTTGGACACCCAGAAAAAGCTGTATCATAGTATATATCATATTTGTACCCAACTATGTACTTTATAAATGTTCACTTGGATGAATGTAAGGATCTCTCTGTAAGGACCTATCGGCCAGCCCTCGACCAGACCAGAGGCCGAAAGTGTTCCATTGTAGTAATAAACTTTAAGTTCAACTCGAAGGCAGTTTTATTATTCAGGCGGAGGGCGGGTCCCATGGATTTCGTGTGCGAAAATATAAAATATGCTCACAACTCACAGCGGTTTCTGGGTGGGTATTGAGCTATAAATTGTCACGCAGAAGTTTTATGCACAATTTTCCGAACACGTCTTTTCTTTCAGAATGAAGGTACGAGTAGTACGTGTGTCTGTCGAGAAGATTTGCCCAAGCTCAAATTACTATCTGTATAGGAAAATGATAATGTTCAGTTGCCCCTGCTCACATGGCATGATTTATGTTGCGAAAATCAGACAAGGCAATGTTCGATTTTGGTATAATGTTTTTGCTAAGTAAATGGAAAGTATGTATAAGAAATCCCTATATTTATAACCCCTTCTCAGAGTCACTCGACTCAGAGATCTGGAGATAAAAGCTTAGTGCAGCTCGAAGGAACCTCTCAATTTACGGGACAGCGCCAGAGCCAAGGGAGTTGTGGGAGTAGCGCATTTCCCAGCGCAGCCTTGACTTCATTTTTTGTGATTTATTATTGGAAGTGGTAGCCCGGTGGCCGCCACTAAGTTGTTTACGACCAGAAGAAACGCTGAATCAGCCAGCTAGCCAGCTCAGGCTGTGACTACCGCTTCCAGCTGGGACTGGGACGGGGTCCGTGGCGTTACATTAATTTAGCTGGAAATAAGGCGTGAAAAAAATGCGGTCATCATAATTACATATACGCACACCCCCGCAATACGGGCCTGACGCCCACACTCGCACACACATGCGACTAATAAAAAAGGACGTCAGGAGGAGGTATCCGCCTCCCTCCGCTCTCTAATGAATTGCAACACATTTCGCTGTCACATTTCACTTTCGAGTCGAGCTCAGCGGAAACTGCCTCCCTTAATGCCCCCTGTCAGCGGCCTGAAAACTCCGTTCTTTATATATATACGGCGTACTGTAATTTGGCTTTTCGGGCGCGGTATCCTTGGAGTTTAGGTAGCTTTTGAACATTTCTGTACATATTTGAAGTCCAAAGGGTAGGCTGAAATTCTGTTAAGAGTTACAAAGATATTTAAGGTTTGCAAATATGGGTAAATGAGGAACGTGAAATATGTATATCTTGTATTAAAGATGGAATTATAACATGAGAAAGCTTAAAAAAAAATATATTCCTAACCACAGGAGAAAGTATGATCTTGAATATCCCTATTTTCTATTGCTCAAAGTCTTTAGGATAAACCAAAAATAGTTCAAAGTACCTAAATAATTCTTGATTTAAATTATACAAAAATACATGAAGAAGGCTCTGATTACGTGGGTACTTCATAGTCGGCGCACCTGACCAAGCCGTTTTCCTGTTGTTTCGGTCGCGGCACTTACCTTTCCGCCACTTTGCTGGCTGATATCGCATAATGTGTTAAATTAAATGGCCGCGGCTTCAGGTGAGATGGGAAGAAGGACGAGCAGGACGATGGGGAGGAGGCTTTCAGGAAGAGTTGACTGCCAGGTTGGCCTCCTATTTATAGCCATGTGCTGACAGGGTGCTAAGGCTAATGTTGTTTGTTGGCCCAAGATTTTTCGGTTATGTCATCGCGGCAGTTGTGGCTTGTGAAGGAAGCACTTGTTTTTTGGGGGGCCTCGAAAATGCAAAAATAAAAACGAAAACAGAAACAAAAACATCGATATTTTCGAGCATTTAACAAGTGTTCGGGACAGGCAAAGTTTCGCAACCTCTCTTGCCATGACAAATGCCCTGCAAATGTTTTTCGAATGAACTTTGGTTTTATTCCCTTCTTTTGTTTTGCGTCGCCAACTTGGTGGCTCGTCTTGGCCGTGTGAGTGTGGGCGTTGTGAAGGCGGGGCGTGTGAGTCGCCTCAAGTGCCGCCCACTCTGCATCGCAATTGGAATTGGGGTAAGTCGGTAACCCGGGAACCTGGGAATCCGGGCAAGTCGGTTTCCTGCTCAGCGGAAAAGGAGCCGATCAATTAATGTTATCCAAGTTGGGCGCGGGCTCAATTAGAGTCTTAAAACTCCATTTAGAGGATGCTCAGATGGGGCTTCCCCCCGGGGAACTGGATGTGGCGGCAGCTTCAATGAAATATTCATGGAGGGAGAGCCACTGCCAGAGCCAGTTGGGCTGTGGGGTTAGCTTTCCGTATTTATGGTTATTTTCCGCACCAAACACAACTTTGCTTTCTAACCGTGCAGTATGCTTGGTTTTTTGGGGTTTTTTTCCGGGGGTTTTCCTTCGAATTCTCCGACTGACTGGCTCCTGGTTAAATATAAATAAACACAAGTACACATACACATCGGGGGCGATGTACAGTATATCTGCAGTTTGGTTGTGAATTCAATTTTGAGACTGATCAATAATTCACGCTCCCCGCACTAACCATTGTTTCAGCTCCTGGCCCGGCTCCTGCCTCGTCTCATTGGAGGACCCGGGCACACCTTAAAGTGGAAGAGCTCTTAAATAACAACAGTCTCTCCTCTGGCTGGGGAAATTTGTCTTTTCGATTTGTCTATTTATTTGTTCGGTTCCAAAAAATGCTGTTCGTACACACATAACTATTAATATATATGCAGATTATGCGGATTATGTATATGATATTACAAGCCAAAAGCTCATGCCGATGAGTCTGAGACTGAGGCTGAGGCCGAGAGACTCTCTCGCTTGTGAGATGATAGATGGGCGACGCTGGGCTCCATCCGCTGTGTGTTTGCTTTCGACGGGTCGGAAGCGCTCTCACCCGGAGCATCTGTTTGACTTGTTAGGCCTGACATGTTAGCTGAAATTCAGAAGGATTGAACGAACTGACGGGCTATGAGATGAGATGGCATCCAGGGGAATGGTAAGGATATGGAGATGAGGATATTTGCAGTTCAGAGCAGTACCCTACATTACGTGTACGTATGCTGATGAGCCTTCGTCTGACTTAATCTCTATGTCGAAGCATTGCTTGATTGCGTTTATGACTTCACACCGTCGCCAATCGTGGCGGGGATGGGTCTGGAGATGGGGATGGAGCTGGCTGGGATGGAGTTAAAAGTAGATTGCTTGATACAACACAAAACTCTGCCCTACTACTGCTCTAGGTCCTGGGGTTAGCTAAGCTGCCGATGGCATGAATAAATTATGCCTAAAATTATTTGGTATTTTCAACCCATTCACACACGCTTCTTCCACACACTCACTCGCATACACACTGTCTGACACACTGTTAAGGCTAGGGGAAAACTCTTTAAGAAGCCTGGACGACTTCTACTATTAACTAAATCACAGTAACTGTTTTTTGTTTTTAACTGGCATTGCAATAAAGATAAAAGCTAATGCCTGACCTAATCCGCCCAGTGGTTACCACTGATTTTCGTAAGTCCTCCCCCGAAAGTCCTAAATCAATCAATCCGTATCTCTTTAATTTATGGCGTTTTGATATCGGCTATGATATATATAACAATCCAGCACTAAATTCTATGCCGATAGGACGAGTTAGTTGCCTAAAGTTGGCAAAAAGGGAATTCAAGATTCGCTGGCGGGGTGGTTTTTGTTTAGGGTCACCTTTTTTGCGGAAAAGGTGACCCAGCACGCCACTGAATATTAGAGTATGAGAAATGTGCGCAATTTCGGTGAGCCATATAAACAAGTTTTCTCATCCATCTAAACTGTCTATGCCGTTGGCTTGGCCGGGCGCTGTCTGAGCCACATTTTGCCTTTTGCCACGACTGAGGCAACGAATGTTGCAAGTTGAGAGGCAGCAGAGGCGGCGCCGCCTGCCGGGCGGAAAAGTCTCGCGGAAATTACTAAATCGATACGTGCTGCCGCGTATCAGATTTTCCACATCGAGTTCGGGTTCCGCATGCAAAATTCTGGCTGCAGAAATACCTTGAAATCGTGGCCTGCAGTCGCATATACATGTAGACAGAAGAGCTTTCCTAAAAGGGACCTGCACTCCTTCCTAGATATCAAACAGTGCTTACATAGCTTTTTCCTGGACATGAATTTCTACCTCATGTATTCGTTACTTTAAATTCCAGCTAAGTTTTAAGCTAAGGAGAGGCTCTACTGTACTCAGTTGAGTCCTGCTGCTCTAGAAGGTCAAACGTAACCAGTGGAATCGCCAGTGGGCGATGGTCGTCTCTCCTAAACGGCAAAATGATCTTGAATTGGAAGCAAACCCTGGCGATTAAATAAATTACAGGAGTAACTAGAGAACAATTACACACATATGGCCAGTGGATATGGTGAGGTGGCGAGGTGGTAAGGTCAGGTGACTGACTTGTGGTGCAATTACGGGCCACACCTAGAGTTAATGAATATGTTAATAATATGTTAGCCGCTGGCCATTTGTTCAGGGCTTGACGGGTTGAGGCCTCTCTCTCTCTCTGCTGCTCCTCTACCGCCTGATGGACATCGTGTTCGTGGGGAACTGCGGCTTCTGCCCAGAGCTGAAGAAGCGCTTGCAGGTGAGGCGCCAGAAGGCGGCCCGGAAGTCCACGCTGTAGAAGGCGTAGATGAACGGATTGATGGCGCTGTTGAACCATCCCAGCCATGTGAGAGCCTTGGCCAGCATGTGGCTGGCCTGGTGCTCCGCCAAAAACGGGGTGATCAGATAGTTGACGAAGAAGGGCAGCCAGCAGGCGATGAAGCCGCCCACCACAATGCTCAGTGTCTGTGTCGTCTTGTTCTCCTTCTTCAGCGACGTAATCCGGTTGGACAGCGACTTGCTGTTGGCGGTGGTGTTGGCACCAGCTCCTGCTCCTGCTCCAGCGCCACTAGCCGATGTTGCGGTCACCCCGCCTTGGTGGTGATAGTGCGGATGATGGTGGTGGCCCCGCGAGTGCCGGAAGCTGTGGGGGCGGGGAGCCTGGCCTGCAGACTGGGCCTGCCACTGGGCGTCCAGGAGACTGCTGCCCGGCCCGATGCCACTTGTCATTGTGGTAATGGTCGTCGAGGCCGTGGACGTGCGTTTCAGCGATGAAGGTCGTGTGAGCTCGTAGCACCCGTTCTTGCCGCCGCCCGCTGCTCCGCCGGAGGGCAGCGCCAGCAGCGATTGACAGTGGGCTCCTGCGGAGGACCCTGCAGCGCCTGTTGTACTTCCGCCTCCGCCTGAAGCCCCTCCGCCAGCCACAGGTTGAGCAGCACAGTTGTCGCTGTCGCTGAGCATCATTTCGTGCAGCTCCTTGGCTATCGTCTGGTTGGAGAAGGTGCGCGATGTGGCCTGCCGCTGCCGCTGGCCCACTGAGCTGTGCTGCTCCTGCTCCGACAGCTCGTTCTCCACGTCCGCCGCGGTGTAGCGCTTGAATTTCTAGACACGCAAAGTGCACAAGGCGGGTAAGTCAATGCGGATGATAAATAACTTAGGTGAAGTCAATGTGCGGTAAAAGTTAAGTGCCAGGGAGGCGGACGGGAAGGGGAAAGTGGTGGTCACGAAATGTCGAAGATGTAAGTACTTAATTTGGGAAAAGGACTTTTTTTTGGTTACTAAACGAATCGGGATTAAACTTTCTTGGGAGGGTATGTACTTTCGTGACTAATTAGTAATTAGAAAAGTTTGGGGATTTTATTTATATATAAAAAACAGAATGTTTAATATATATATTCTTACAAAGAATATTTTTAATTCATATGTTAGCAATAATGAAATGCTTTTAAAGGATTATATCTGAGACAAGGTATTGAATCTAAAGAAAACTATATAGAGAAAATTCTTGTATAAAATATCGTTTAATTTTGCACAGTCATAAAAAAAAACTCACATTTAACAATATTATTACAAAAATGTACCACTGGATTTTGATTTACTTAATCGAATAAAGGAAACTTTGGTGACCTATTAAACAGCATATCGATTTCTCCCACATTCATCATAAAGCAACAAAAAAATGTCCATTATTAAATAATTGTTCTAGAAACATTATTGATATATGGATACATTCTGAAAATTCTAATTGATATTAAATTCGAGCAACATGCAAAGCTATTCGTGATTTAATTATATTTAAATAGGCTTCCTTTTGTGAACAACCTTCTGTGCATTTTATATAAGGAGTTGGCTCCTTAAACAAATTTATACTGATTAATTAGATTTAATAACGAATGTTACAGTTAAAGGAAATTTAAAGCTTGCTTCACATTTAAAACTTTGACACATCATGCCACATGCACATACATTTATATTCGCTTTAATGGTTGTTTACATTTTACAATAGAAGTTTACTTGATAAAACACACCGATTGCGTATATACCCTTACATATTTCATATTTAGAATACCCATGGACAAGTACAAAAGTGTTTATAAGAAACAAAGGGCATAGAAAATTATACCTCAATGATTCAGGATATTATACCAGCAGGTAAACAAGGCCCATATGTTTTAGGTGCCCTAAAACTCTCGCTGAGGAATCAATGGTGCCAAGTTGGGCTTAATGGCTGCATAAAGCGGCAAAGTTATAGTGGGAAACTTTCATTATGGCCAGCATTAAAGCAACGGCTGCTGTCGGACAAACGGAAGTGGGGACATACCCGCATCCGAGGCCAGGGTATATGGCATTTAAATCTGTGTAAGCTCCTAGCGTTTGGGAATTATGAAACAAACGTGCCGCAGTTTGTGCCGTACGTGGAGTGGCCTTTAAGCCGGCGAGCAGGATGAGGGGGCGTGGCAGTGGCACTGGGGGTGGGTATGGGTGTGTGCAGTGTGCACTGGACTGAAGTGGAGGGGTACAGGGGACGGAATAGAGATGGCTTTGGGGCAAGGGCAGCCAGCCACTGGACTGTTTGCAGCTGCACTGGCACCATATTCCGTATTCCGTATTTGTGCATTTTGTTGGTTTACCAAAGGCGTTAGGAGGTGGGGACTGGTGACGGTGCTTACCTTGTTGTGAACACTTATGTCGGTCATATTGTCGTGCCTGGATGCAATGACACAGGAAATTCTTGCATACACATAAATCATGACTGCCATTGGTATGAAGAAGGATCCCATGGCCGAGAAGATGACGTAGCCCTCGTTTTGGTTGTAGCGGCACTCTCGCAAGTCCCTGCGCCCCGGCTCGTACCTGGCAAAGGGCGGGAAATGAGCTCAAGATACAATTAATTACAACAAAAGTCGGCTAATGCAGGAAGCCCTCAATTATTCGCTTCCGCTGCTGCTCAGAGCACGAAGCCGAGGCAATTGCCACCTAATTATATTTGGTTTGTTCAGCTGGTAGTCGGCACTCAGGCAGGAATCGGGACTGCCAGAGGACTCGAATTTGCATGCTTTACAAATAAATTTGTCAGAAATTCCTCTCAGAGCCCTCAAATGGACCCTCAAATTGGTGTCAACGTTTTGTGACGTCACTCTCTGAGATATTTTGACAGTTTAAAGGTCTTTAAGTGATAAAATGGACACCCACTTACATTCGTTGTATCTGCAGGCATTTATCAACATTTTAAGGTCTTTAAGACTTTCTATTAAATCAAGGAATTTCTTTACCCAGACTTTTGACAGTTAAACGGACATCAAGCTATGATGATGGCCAACTAATTGAGCATTTCCCTTTTTATTTCGTTTAAAATCAGGAGCTGCTTGTCAAAAGTCACGAAGTTGCATGCACTGAAACTTAAATATGGCTCTTAAGAATCTGAAAATACTAAAAATTTCTGGAAAAAGTGTATTAAAAAACTTTTCCTCTACTATTTTTCTTTATGAACTTTTTTATAAGACGATTTTTTCATAAAGCAAATGGCCAGCGTTATTTTGAATACTTAATTAATGTTCTTAGTTTATATAAAAATTTAAAGAGCGTTGCATTTTAAAATTTTCTTTGAAGAAGTTCTGAGTTCTGCATTAAAGATAATTTCCAATTTAATGAAATTATGATTGAAAATGTTTTCCTAAAAACTTTATTTTGGTGAATTTCTACAGCTCTCAAAAAGTTGTTAAGTTCTTGAACATGTTTCGCAGATTTCGGTTTAAATGAAGTGCAAATTAATCCGAATATTTTGTGCGAGTGCACTTACCAGCCCAGGATGGGGGGACAGGTGATGGCCAGGGCCAGCAGCCAGACGATTAGGATCATGATTAGGGCCAAACGTTTCGAGCGCCGTTTACGGGAGTACGTGAGCGGCCTGGTCACGGCCAAGTACCTGTCGGATGGATGCGGAGATGCAAAGATTTACGATTTGGGGGAATGCTGGAATATACGGGACACCGTCACGCTGCTCTCACCTGTCCACGCTGATGGCGCACAGGCTGAGAATGGAGGCCGTGCAGAGGAGCACGTCGAGGGAGATCCAAATGTCGCAGAGCACCCAGCCGAGTTGCCACGAGCCTGCAATCAAAATACAAAATTAAAAACTTTCGCCAGCTCTTGTCGGCAACTTAAAATTCCGGTCCAAAGTCAATTTGATTAGCAACATTTTGCCGGGGCGGCTTTCGGCCAAATGCCTCACCTAAGGCCAATTAAACGGGCCAACGTTTTGTCAACCTACTCGGCCCCGAACCTGACCCTATGCACATAAGCCCCGTTAGTGGTTTGGTCAGTCTCAACTCAACTCTTGCCGGCTCCTGCATTGAATTTGTGGCCACTTTGAGCAGTTTCTCCTCGTCTGCGGCCTGTCAACCGATTAATTTTTTAATCAAGTGCCCCTCAAATGGTCTCAGAGCGCCAAAGGAAAATTGTTGTTTTTGTGAAGGGCCCAAGGACCCAAAGGCCGGAAAACAGCTAGCTCATTATGGACAAAAATTTCCCAGCTCTGGTTAACGGTGAGGATGCAGTTTGGTACATGGTTTTCTGGCTTCAGTTTCAAAACTAGCAATCCGAGCAATTCAGTATGGAGCTAAGCTTTCCGTAATTAATACAGAAATACCATTTATTATTATCACACGGCCCTGTTAATTGCAAATCCTGGTTACGAGCCAACTTTGTAAAGAAAACTTTCAAAAAAACAACATCGTAAAGTTTGCGCTAAGTCTCCTTAAATTGTTTACCTCGAAACAGCTCAAGGGCAGGCAGAATAAGGATTCGGATTTACCAAGAACTTTTACAGATCTGAAGTGGATTTAATTTACCGCAAACGGAAGAATAATAGGAGCCAGTTGGGCCTAGATAATACGACTATTCAGGCTTGGCCCATTTCGCATTCAGAGAAAAGAACTATCCAACGACAAACCAACTATTTCCCGTTGAGTATATTTTTTTGCCCATTTTCTGATTTGCCAACGGGTCGGATGATTATGACAAACTTTCGACATGCCGTTTGCCTTTAAAGAATGCCACAAAGTTGGGGCTCGGGAATGCTGTGCCCCGTTTTTAGGCTGTTCGTTACTTTTTTCTGTACTTTATTCCTGTATTTTTTGCAGTCAGGGAAATTGCATGAAAGCGAAGGCGAAAAATGAAAGAAATTCTTTCGGTTCAAAGAATACAAATCCATAAGGCGAGAGAGATACATACTCGCATATTCCAGCTAGCAGCATTTACATAAATATGCCGGCGTGGCCCGCCTCTTCCTGTTCGCGTTCGTGCTCTTATTTCTATTCGTGCTACTTTGTTACATTACACTTGGATTGGCGCAAAAAAAATTCTGAATATTAAAACAATAAAAAAAAAAAATATATATATATTTATTTTAAATTTAATATTTTACCATCTTGGTATTATGGAAATTTGATGGAAAAATTAGTTATATATATATACAAAAATATTGCGATCGAAAATATTTAAATGAAAGGTTTCAAATATTGAAATTTTAAATTAAAAAAAATGTCAAAGCTATACAAAAAAATTTCATTCAAAAATTTTATGTTATTGTCTTTACCAGTAAAATTGCATAAACTTCCTTGTATTTATTTTCAACAGTAATAAACTACTTTACAATTAGGTTATTTTTTACCACAGTTGGACGTTATTGTTTTCTCGCAGAAAGGTGTATCGATTTATATAGCGACCTTCGTAACCAATATCGATACTTTATCAATATATCTAAATAGTCGATTCCCTCTAAGAGAACCAATTCTTAAAAATCATAATTCCGTTTATTAAATATGTTTAACTAATGACAGTATCTTATCTTTCTTTCACAAATATTTTTATATATGTATATAAACATAACATGATATCAAATCTTTAATGTATTTATATTTCTTTTATTTATTCAATGTTTTCCCTAAATATGATAGAAACTTGTCACTATATTTTTTATCTGACTTTTAATTCGAAACTCTGAGTGTAAGAGCTATTTTTCTCGCTGTGCACTTTTTGCGCGCAAAGCTTTTGTTAGCAATTTTTTGAGGGATTTACCGGAATGGCATCTTCATCTTCTAATCACGCGAAAAGCCCAGCAAGCGCCGCCTACTTTCACGGAAGGACCTTAATGGCCCTGGCACGGCACAGAGACCTGGGGAGCCCTCGGAGCACACCAACTTGGGAAAACTCACCTGTGAGATGGACTGCGACGGCGGGTGGCATTACGAATATGCCCACGAGCAGGTCGGCGACCGCCAGGCTCATCACAAAGCAGTTGGTGATGGTGCGTAGGCGACGTGTGGTCAGGATGGCCAGAATCACCAGGGTGTTGCCAATGACGGTCACCACGATGAAAGTGGCAAAGACGGCAATCAGACAGATGCCCTGCCAGGAGAGCACCAAGTCGTAGAAGTGCGCCCACTCCGCTGCTGCCGCGGACTCATTGTAATAATTAAATGTGGTCACGGCAGCGGTGGGACCGGCTTCTGTCAGAGCATCCACTGCATCCGATGCGGCGCCGCCAGCGGTCTCATTTGGGCCACCCTGCGGCAAAAGGACATTCAATCCCGTCGCGCCTCCTGCTCCAGCTCTCGTTCCAGCTGTCGCTCCCGCTGCCCCACCCGTTCCATTCGTCGCACTCAGCAGGTCCTCGTAAACGATGGATATGTTCTCCGGCAGCCCCGATCCTGCCAGTCCCCTGCCGCCTGCGGCGAGGGAGGACGCCGCCACATACATGAGCGATGGATAAATGGCGCTTAAATTATTCAGCTGCAAGTTGACAGCCATGGATCGGCCGGTTGCGTCCGCAGAGGAGTTATCTCCGGCTGCTGTCCTGTTCTGGGCCTGCCCAACTAAGCCCTACTCGACGGCGGTCGGGGCACGCACACCCTTCGCATATCCTTGGAGCTGGTCACTGGCGCTGGCTGTGGCACTGGCACTGGCACTAGAGATGTAGATGGAAGCGGAGGTGGAAGCGGAACTGGTGGGCAAGTGGCACGGCCCAACTGCTGTCATTGTATCGAATTGCTGTCTGATGGCTTCGCTGCTTGCTCGGTCGGTCGGCTGCAATCAAACGGAAGGGCAACGCCAGTTAGTGAGTATTTCAGGCACTGAGCAGGAAAAGGATTGAAAGCCTTAATATATTCCTAACAAAAATATTTAAAATCTCTCTTGATGTCAGTAAATTGAATTTACATACAAATTATGCCAGAGCTTGAAACTCGGTTTCGGTCTCGGTTGTTGGTTAGTTTCATACGTTATTACTCTCTCTTTTCAGTACTATTTTTGATTCGTTTTATGATAGTTTTTTGATAGGTCTTAGGAGTGCCGGTTAAATAAGTTTACGTAAACGAAAAAAGAAATATTTTAGGAGAGGTCTTCATTATTTTCATTCATTAAATTTTAGAATAAGAATCTAGTTCCCAGTAAAGTAATATGTAATATAATATAATCACTAATAAAATATACACTTAATCCTGTAAAAACTTATTGTAATAGATAAACCTGACTAATTTGAGAGAATGAGAGAAAAGTATACAAAATTCCTCAAAATTTCAGCTTTTATATTTATATTTCTTCAACTAAAAGTATTTTTAGATATAATTAGAATAAAAACAAAACAAGAAATATAATTCGGGTGCAACAGTATTTAAATTTTGCTCAATATAGCTGCAATGATGCAAATATTATTACAATTTATTAACAATAAATTCCACTCGAACAAAGAAAACGGTTTTCTTTCTGGGAAAACTAATGACAAGAACATATTTTGGGTCTTTCAAAAAATAAATTATCGAAAATTCCACAGAAAAACATTTATTTGTAGGGAATTTAAAGTATAAAACCATTAAAACTGATTGCAGATTTACCCCAGTGTGTGGAATTGCCTGCCAATTATTTATAGTTCACACTTGCTGCACGTGGATCTTTGGGGATAAACCACAGCCCGTCTGTCACTCGTCTGCCGCAATGAATGACAATTCATCAGCGAAACTTTTCCACACCATTAACAATTTCCACTAGAGTCTATTCAACGTGCAATACGACGATAAGATTGATAATCGACGGCCGCTTTATTAGATTTCAGCAAAAATTATGTTCAGCCATGGGCGAATATTACGTATACGCAATGGCTGAGCGTGCGGGTATGGTTATTTTCCCGCCGGAATGTCGCGTCGCGAATGACTGTTGTTGACTGAGTGCCACCAAATGGCAGACCGAATGGCAAGTCGCGAGCTGTTCGACACTTCTTGCCACTTCTGTTGACAATAATTTGGCATTAAGCATTATTTATTTACCGGCCGATAGTGCTGGCCTGCTGCTGATTGCGACGACTCCTTGTGAGTGCTGCTATTCGGCTGTGTGTGGGTTTCGGCTTTGTTGGTGTGTGGGTGCGATAACCAAATTAAAATTGATATCGCAATAGACAAGGTGGCGGTGGGCAAGGCGAGAAGTGAGCAGAATCAGAGCACCGAAATCGGAGTCGGAATCAGCTCCACAGCTACAGAATGCCGCAGGCACTCTTTCCCCAAAAAAGGGAATTATTTAGCAAGAACAATTTGCATATTCAAATGTGTGGGCGGGGAGAAATATTAGCTTAGTGCTTCAGCCCACAGATGCACATACATTTAATGCCTTAAGAAGGACTGCAAGTATTTCAAGAAATGTGGGGAAGCAAAGCAAACATTGCAGTAGACTTTATACCAAACTTAACCTATTTAGGTGTCTTAGGTAAACTTTTTTACAATTAAAAAATACAAATAAAAAGTTAACTTGTATTTTAAATTTGGGATTTGCATAGATATACACATATATGTCTACTTAAAAAGCTTCACTACAGTTCATTTATATTGCTTCAGGTTAATCACTTTCCTCTTTTAATTATCTATTTCTTTTGATCAATTTTTTAGATAGCAGCGGTGTTTGAACTTGAGTTTAGTGCCTTTGCTTTTTGCCTTATTTTCTTTGTGTGTTACTTTTAAATAAAGCAAAGAAAAACACGAAACATTTGACATATTATGAGCTTGACAAATAAAATGACTTAATATAAAACTCTGTATTTAAATAAATATTGATTTTCTCCGAACTTGTTTTCATTTGAAATATAAACTAAATATTTATGGAGACAGCTTTTATTTTTTGATTGGCAAATATTTAAAAATGCATGCATTAATCCCCTGAAATAAATTGAAGCTTTGAACATTTCCAGCTGCCAGTTTTTTACGCTTAATCTCTACAATTTGTGGGAACAAGGGCCATGCAATTTAAAGGGTATTCGCAGTTTCGGCCTCCCTTCGGCAGCACCCTTCCTGGGGCTTTGAATGCTGACGCGGAATAGTCATAAAAGAGCTTATCGCACTCACATGATAGCAATCTGGCCGAAGGGGCTGAAGGTGCTCATGGAAGGGGGTTGAACTTTTACTTTTTTATGCTTTATAGTTTATGAGTAAATATTTACCCAGCCTGGTGACGTACCCAAAGGTGAGACTGATTAATTGGATACGATGCAGAGCCTATGGCCGTCGCTGTCTGTCAGGGCCAAGGTATCGATCGGCCCTGTATGGAATGTGTCATCCCGCCAGATAACGGTCTTGAGGCGTTGGTTATAAATATGAGGTATGTGGAGAGTTCTTGACGGGACATCAAGTGTATTTTGAGGGGCTTTGGGCCCGAAAATAGATTTATGAACTCATTCCGCAGAATGTCGTCCGGGATTCCGGCCAGAAGCCCCCTCACAGTTGCGATGCATGGCTGGGAGCTCGCGCCTTTGGCGGCAACCCATCAACGCTGACCGCGATAAGCCCTGGCGTTTTTATGAGCACTTTGATTGATAATCTAATTCGCAACTCAATTGCAAACTTTGCACGAGCCGAAGAGCCCCTAATCTCGGGTCTTGGCCCGTTCCCACACCCGTTTCCATACCAATTCCCACTTCCATTTCCATGACAATGGAAGCAATCAGGCTAGGGAGCTTCACCCTTTCATCCTAAGTGAACCGGAGTGAAGTGAGCTCCAAGGATTGCCCTGGCCCGAGACACTCAGCTGAGATAAACTATTTGTTCAAAGGCTGCAAATTGAGTTGCCAAATCCAATTACTTTATTGGACTTTGTGTGGCCGAACAAAATTATGAATTTCTAATTGACACCGAGCTGAGTTCATCCTTTCATCCATTGATCGGAGCTAACTTTATACACATGTTTCCGCTGCCTGTGGCAAAGTCATCAATCAGAGTATCCATCTCCGGCATGAGATAAATTCGTATCATTGATGTTTGCTGGGTGTCCACGGAAGATTTATTTCACACTAAAACTTCCACCCGATAAACAATGGAGGAGAGTGCTGCTCTTTGTATACATATTTACATACGCTTGGCTTTTGGTTGCATACACCGAACAAAAACTACTCAAAACTAATTAAAAACTAATGAAAGGAAGCTCTAAAAGCTGCTGGTGAGCTCTTGGTCAAACTTGATTTGAACTAATAATTGCCAGGAGACTTTTCCTTTGACTTTCAAATCACTCAGTAGCGAATATATCCTTGGATAAGATTATAAATTTTTAAATAGGGCTTAAATACTTTCTTCTTGTTAATAATTCCATCTCATTTTCGTAAATATTTCTTTTAGAATTAATTAGTATTTAAATATATATTTATTTACATGTTTTTAGAATGGAAGAAGTACGACCTATTCATTGTATATTAATTTTCACTCGAAACAAATACGAATAACCTTGACTTTATTGTTTTTGGTGTATGTTGGCGCTTTATGGCATATCTGTTAGAGATTTTCCAGCATTTTTGTCTGCTTGACAGCTGGCGGCCTTCGCCTTATTCTGCTTTAATTGACCAAGCCCCATATTATTTGCGTTATTAAGAGATTTTTCCGACAAAAATGCCGAGAAGAGGGCACTTTAAGTGATATAATTGCAAGGCCGGCGGCAGTAGTGACTTTCAGCAAGAAATGTGCGTTGTGTTTTTTTGGCAGTGCGTCTAATGTTTGGCTTCCTTTTTTTACACTTCCACCCAACACCTACGAGACGAGAAAGTAGGAAAAAAGCGGCTGAATTCCACACCCGACACCCACACCAACATCCGGCTTCCGCTGAACATTTGTTGCCATTTGCGGCTAACATGGCGTATGTGTAATGTGCAATGTGAAACGTGCAATTTGCAATTTGCAATTCGCTGTGTGCAGCACTGGAATAATATTTCATTTGCATTCGGCAAACAAAGCTGGAAAAGGAGGCGGAGGAGGAGTGCTCCTGCGAAAGGACCGTCTGGCGCTGACGTCAAACAGCCAGTCAGCTAATACAAGTCACTATATTTATTGAGACTGTCGGACACTTATTTGTCCTCTTTATTTGGCAGTGCCATCGAGGTGTTTAGCGTGAAAGCGTTTATCCATTACCCTCGGGTCGGTTGGCCCCCTCTCACTCCGATCTTTGCTCAGGCCACCCCCGCACAGGACTTTGCTGAACTGGGTGAAGGTAAAGGGTCTGCAGGACGAGGGTCCTCCACCTGAAGTCCTGAAGTGGCTCCTCATCGCGCTGTTTACTTACTTAATGCAATCGCTTTCCTGCACAGTCCTCCGCTTTCATATCAAAACACTTGGCATTGTTTTATTGACACAAAAAGCCCTTATTATATTTATTGCTGCCACTATTATTTATTATGGTTGTTGCTGTTGTTCTTCACGACACTCGAGTGGGACACACTGTTTAATTTGTGGCTCGGTGGAGTGCACTATGAGAGTACTCCTGCAGTTGCAACTGCAGAAACTGATTCACTTTCCATGTGCAAATATTTTTAGCGGCGTGACGAACGCGGCGCAAAATTCAAATTTACGTTATCGGTTATAGGTAAGCCGCCGGGCTGATCAATCGCTCTCGGAATCGGAGCCGGAGCCCGATTCGAATTCGGATTCGGATGATTGAAGACCCACACACGCTGTCGGTGTTCTGCGGATGGATGATGGCTCCTGTGCGACGGACGACCGCCTCGGTTGAGCGCTTGAGGAAAACTGACGCGACCGAACGCGACTCCACTCGGTCGGAGAGTCGACGTCGCAATCGTGGTCGTCGGAGGCCCGACCGTGCTATCTGTCCCTCCGCCTTGTCAGTGGGACACAGTTCCAGTGAACTGTGGATCCCAAGTTGGCGGACATCGAGCGCAAACACGCGACTTTTGAACGGAGCGCGGGCGCTGGGTAATCCTGCCCTGTCGTTCCTGCCTGCCTGCCGGTCTGCCTTCCTTTGTATTTAAACAATTGTGCAAACAGCCGCGTCCAGTCGAAATTTGAATATTCAAATGCTCGTGCTGGAGCGAAGCCCAGTTAATTCCGAGAACAATGTTTAATTAAGCCGCGGAGGGACAAGACGTCTAGCTCCGTGCTCCAGAGCTCCGTGCTCCATGGCGATCCCTGCCGAATCCAGATCCCGTGCCGACGAATTTTACGAGAATTTCCAAATGAAAACATAAGCGATTTCGCGGGTACTCAGGAAATCTAAATTAAGACTTTTATGGTAGCCTTATAGACATAGGCATAGATATAGCGTTATAGCGTGCACAGTCGGCTCTATCTCTATATCTATATCTATATCTATATGTGTATATCTCCGCATATATGCGCCGTGCCATTGTTTGTACATTTTATAACGTGCAGATGCGTCTCCACACGGATTTCGCAAACGCTCTTACTACGCCCTCATAATGAGTAGTGTCAACAGCTGGCGCAGGTTAAGTTCGGTTGTATTCGATTGCCTTCCACACAGGTTCATTGTTCAAGGTGAATGCGATCCACGCACAGTCGCGTCCGAGCTGGCTTGCACTCTGCGTACTTGGGGGGTAAACAAAGGCATGCGCCCTGACTGTTTCCGAAGGGGAATCCCCGTGTGGAACGCATGGAATCTGAAAGATTCGGACCGCCAATTAAAAAGATTTAAAACATAAACTTAAATTGTTCGTATGTTTCTGTTTGAATTTCTAAAGAACAAAAGTTCCAATGAAGTTACTCAATAATCCTTCGATTTTATCTTGTTAGATTTAAGAGAAAACAATATTTATCCGCTATAGAATAAATGTACCCAGGAAAAGCACTTGTGGCTCCTTGAATATTTATAAATTGTACCTATTTTTCCGTCTATAAATAGTTGGATTTTAATGGGCAAATGGATTATAGAAAATTTGCTTTGGTCATCAATCACACGATAACAAAATAAATTTGTATTTTTAGACTTTGCAAACCAACAAAAAAAAAGTAATCAACGATCATTACTCATTGGAAGGCTCAACCTTGATTAACATAAATTGATACTTTTGACGTGCAAAAGATAGGTGGGGAGATTATAAAAATTATTAGAATTATGAAAACCCAATGAGTAGGTGATAAAAAATAGGACTCCCCTTATGCAGTTTGTTTCAAAACTGTCAGACCTTAATAAATAAGACAAGAAATACATGTTTAGGATATATAAGTTATAAAACACTTATGTACTAAGTTATAAATGTATTTTTCTGCACCTGAACTTTGTTTATTTATTTGTACACTGTATACTTAATACTTTTAAATAAAGTTACATATACATATACTTAATACTTATAAATAAAGTTACATATGAACATAATTAATTATTTACTTTAATTCCAAGAATAATATTCATGGTAAAAAAATCGATGTTTTTAATAGCTGTGGAAATCTGTAAACAATACATTATTTTATTCATTCATTTCTAAAATTGTTATTAATTAATATGAGGAACAAACTCGTTTTGTCGGCTTTCTATATGATTTCTTTATATTTCCTTAGCTTGTCAAAGGCTTACTATTGCATTTAACTAACGAAACCCTGCCTCGTGTTGCATAGTTTGTGGGATAGCTTTTTCTTCCGAATATGTCACGAAGCCGCAGCATACATCGGGGCTGAGGCTGGGTGTTCCTGCCATTTAGTTAACCATTTGCCAAAACCCAGCTCGGGGCCACCTGTAATCTCCTTAACAGATTGAGCCATGACCGGCGAGCTGTGGTGAACACTGGTTGGACATCACTTAGATTGATTAAATGCGAGAAATCCGTGCGGTTCGGGTACGTGACTCGGCTGAATGTCGCAGCATAATTGGTGTCTATGCAAAATCGTTTATCCCGAACGGGGCCAGTGGGCGAATTTGGAAAGGGGTACCTAGGAGAGACGGTACAAGGTAAAGGGTAAATGGTATAGAGTTGCAGGACCCCAAAAACCGTTCTCAGCGAAGTTTCGCAACATCATTTAATTATCAAATGCACGTACATAAGTGAATTTTGCAGTGACAGGAAGGTCTCTCTCGCGTCACTCGCTTCCGTCCAACCAAAAACGCAGCCCGATACACCCATTTCCCGGCTGAACTTCAAGGCTTCAAATGGGTGGCAGAAAGTTTTCCACCAACACAAGTTTTGGGGGCGCAAAAAACTTTCCATTTCTATGCAACAGACTTGGCAATAGCATTGGCAATGGCAATGCGAAATTGAGTTTAACAATTTGTCTTAGAGGCACTTGCAGTGGATTCCAGTAATTGCCTGACAAATCGCTTCCCCAATTGTTGTGGTCCATGACAATGGCAGCTACATTAGGACACCATTACGCGTGGACATTAGGACACCATTACACTCTCGGCTGCATACATATCTATGCACATATCGAGTGAAGTTCGCAGGACACGACAATTTGTCGCCAAATGTCCTGGCCACCATGTGTTCGCCAGCGTCATAAACTTTTAATTTCGCCAGCATAATTAGTCTGGGGAAATGGCGGGACGGAAGCCCTATCCGCCAGCTTCTATCGCACTTCCAGACCCCCGACAAATCCCATTTAGACACGGGGAGAAATGACTATATAATTACCCAGGCACTAAATCGTATTAAATTGGGAGGAAATTTTATCTAAGTAATTGATTACTTTTTTACTGGTTCTACAGCTTAAGAATTACATGTTTATTTTATTTACTTAAGGATATGTGATTTTTATATTGTAAAGATACCAGTACAACAATGTATCTGTTCGTGTTATTAATTAAGTAGTTAAAGCTTTTAACTCATTGTATTCTTATTAAAATAAGCCTCATAATTTGAAGTTTATCCTGTGGAAAAATAAATAGTACAAGCTTAAAGATCCAGAGGAAATAATTTTAAAATGTATACTAATAAACACAACCATTTAACTTTAATAAGTTCATAAGATTTAAAAATATATTTAAAACATCTAAAACAGTTAGAATTCGAATGTATAATTACTTCCCATATTCTTTGATTCATTTCTGGGTATCTTTTTTGTGTGGCCCCAGTCTGTGTTAAAGTTGCTTTTAATTGATAGGTGAACGAACCCGCTGGGTCCCTAATGTATGGCTATGTCGTGGCCGCTTTGAGACGGCAAAGGCCAGAAGCTATTAATAATTTCAATCAATAAGCGTAATATTATTCGCGTCAACTGGATCAGCGCCAGGAGCGCCGGGATGCAGGGAGCAAGGAGCAAGGAGGGCCAACAGCAGACACAGAGTGTGCTCCGATTACGGTTACCAGGCACACACACAAATATATATATAAATATATATTTTAAATTTGATTCCCGAGCACCCTCGACTTTTGCCATCTTCCTTTCAATTTATTGTTCTCTTCGAGAGCCCCGCCATCCTGCCAGGACCATTCCAGGCCGGACTTTCCGGCCATTGTCCGTTAAGCAGATTTCGGGCTTACATTGCGCGTTGTTGGGAAATTGTGGAAAAAGCATACAAAGAACTCCGGCCAGGCTGCGACCTTTGAAGGCAGCTTAGTCGCCCGAGGAGGAGCGCTGCATGCAAATACCCATATATAAATAGTTGTGGAAAATTCGAGTGCCAGCCGCATTCGCATTCCGCTACCAACCAGCCAGTGGGGGGCATTAATTGGTTAATCAAGTTTACAACTGCCAAAAATCCAACTGGTGAAAATGGCAATTTTGGGCTGTAACCATAAATGTGCGGCACGCGAAGGACGGAGGACGGAAGCTGCGTGAACAAATGACTCTTGGCCCAGGCCCAGACTGTTGTTGTGTCCCACGCACAGTAACCGCGAAAGCCGCACAAATACTAAATGCGCTGACCACGGAAAAACCAGCAGAACTGAAAACTGAAAACCGAAAACAGAGCGAGCATTATTGGAAATTACGAGGCAGGGTCAGGCACAGGAAACGTCCTCGAGAGGCGGGCTCGAGTGCCCGGGGGGATTTATGCGCATATGAACTGAGATAATCTATTTGTAAATAAATAAAAGCAAATGTTGCCGCTAACATTTTTGGAGTTTTAAAGAGCCACGGACATATAAATAATTCAATTGTTTTTATGACTGAGAGTAATAGTAATAAAGCAATAAAAAAGTATTTGTCGCATATTTCTGATGGATAAACAAGAGAGGAAGCTAACTTCGGCAAAGCCGAAGTTTAAATACCCTTGCAGTGAGGT
>JAEIHY010015988.1:0-24612 GCA_018904565.1 Drosophila tsacasi
CTGCATTCCTCCGCGGAGACGGAGCACCAAGTGGAGAGTAGACTCCTTCTGGATGTTGTAGTCGGACAGAGTGCGTCCGTCCTCCAGCTGTTTGCCGGCGAAAATGAGACGCTGCTGATCTGGAGGGATGCCCTCCTTGTCTTGGATCTTGGCCTTCACGTTCTCAATGGTGTCGGAAGGCTCCACCTCCAAGGTGATGGTCTTTCCAGTCAAGGTTTTCACAAAGATCTGCATTTCGGATTATTCTGCGAGTAAAAATTTGTAGTTGGAAAATTAGTAAGAAAGCAGATCAGATTTTAGAGCCCAGCCTGGGAGAAAATCACACGATTACTGAATTTTCAGACCGACTCAGTGCGATGGGAGACCCAAGGGTGGAAACGTATTTGTCAAAGCCTGCTGCCTGCCAAGGGTTCAAAGTACTATCGTTTCAGGTTTTTCTCTCCCCTTTTTGATTCGCAGAACAAAGAAAAACGGAGAAACGAAGAAACAAGGGAAACCGAGAAACCTTTGTTCCGTTGCTTTGTCACTTGTGTGTGTTTGTGTGTGCATGTATGCACACATCGCATGCATACACACCTATTTTTAGTATGTATCCACTGCTGACGTCATACCAATTGCATTGTGAAAATTTTCGACGTGGCCCTAATCGTTTAATTTCTCTATCTCAACAAATTAGGAACTAACTAGTCGCATTCAGTTAAATTTGCACCGAATCCCCAATGCAAAATACATTGAAAACCGTACGCAAGTACATACATGTACGTATGTATGTATGTATGTAAAACTTCTTGAATTTTCTAATGGCGTCAAGAGCGTATTTCACAATTGCCAATAAATCGTCGCGAAAAAACAAACAGCACGCAAGTTTTATTTATAAATGTGTTTTTGTTTTGATGAAAAATCAATGGGAAATGGTATTGCGTGCCAATTTCTTATTTTCGAATTACGCAGAAGGTTGAATAAGAGAAAAAAACCGAGGAAAGACCTTGGACTAACTTTTTACACAATTTTCGCACTGCCTCAAACAAACAAAATTAGCAAAATGGTTTAATACTCACTTCTGATGCGACGTTCTTATATATTGCTTTCCTATTTTGTTTTAATCACAAACTGATGAAATATTTTATTTTTTCTGGCTCAAGGATTTTTCAACTTGCTGCTGCTGTCGTCAATTCACTTTTAAAATCTTTTCAGAGTGAAAATTTTTTCTTTGAAAATATGCAGTGTGGCCGTCTGTTAAAAAGGCAATTTATCGATTAGAGCAAATGGTCACTCTGAAGTTCAGAGTCTGAACTGGATTTTAAAAATGTAAAGTAAAATGTAAATGTAAAGTTAAGAATATTCCTTAAAATGAATTCACGGCAGATCTTTAAATACTAATCAAATTGAAGAGAAATTTTCAAAAATTCTGATAAATAACTTCTCTGCCCCAATGTGCAAGCAAAGCATAAGACACTGAACAGAAATTTTCAAAAATTCTAAAAGACTTTTTCGTCTAAAATGTATCTGATGCGTTGGTAAGTTACCAATGGTAACCTTTCGCAGACTTTTTAACGAGTTGCCTGCAATGTGCAAGCAAAGCATAACACACCACTTATAAGCTGTACTTTGTGATTTCCACTTACCCTTTGTAAAGAGTTTGATAACTTGAGTAGATGGCAGCGCTTATATAATTCGAAAGCTTAATAACAATAATAGGTCTTACTGAAGAATGGTTGAATATTATTTAAATTTTTACTCGTTGCGAATTAAAGCTCGTCAATATTTAAAATAGGTTCCGACTCGATACGTTCTTGCTTGTCCGACTGAATGAAATGCTTTGTCTGAAAGCCTTATTTGAATTTGATACTAAATGCTTGGCTATGTTGATGTTTACTTACCGATAAGGTTAAACACAATCGGCCTTTTAACGATTTTGATTTTCGAAAACTATATTTTTTTCAGATATTTTGACTTTGGCTTTCGAATATCGATGTTTTTATCACTATTTTTTAAGCGGCACTATCTTCATAACTTTGAGCTTGACTGGAAAATTTTGCAGTGAACTTGTGTAATGTGAGGTGTTGAGCGTTGAGACAACGACTGCTGTGACCTCTTGACATGCTTGGAGCAAGAAAACCAGGAGTCAGACAGGAAATGCAAACAAAGCTACCCGAAAGCTGTTTGGAAAGTTTTGGATTTATTTTACTAAATAACAAGTTATTTTCTTGTTTCTTAAAGTTTTTATAAAGACTTCTTAAGCCTTTTCTTAATCTATTACTAACATACAATAAAAGGAATCCTCTTATGATTATTTCCTTGGGAAGCACCTTAAGAGCAAATTTACGGGGTAGGCACGATCATAGCTCCAAAATGACTCCAAATTAGAGCGATGGATTCGCTCGTAGGACTCCGCAATAATAGCCTTGATGCCCACCCTTGGCGGCCCTTGCCAGCAACCAAAACCAGAAGAGTTCCCTCCTCGCGATACCGCTCAGCCGCATCGAAAATGTCCAGCTCCTCCTGTTTCCCAAGGTTACTATTTGCAATTGATAAATATAATTACTTATATTCCTTCTGAACTACGTAAAAAGATTTTAGTTTGTTTTAATTCAAATAATTTATTGAATACAATAAAGTAGCGTATGAGTTTCGTTTGTAAACGTGTTTTCTTTTCTTCCTTTTTCATATATTATGTTCTAAAATATTTGACTTTGTACAAAATATATCCTATATCATATATGCCGAAAATTGTTCCTCCATTGCGCGCACTCGCCGATATTTTCGAATTTGGTGTGTTTTTCACTCTCATCTGTCGTGTTGCTGAATGTTTAATTTCTAATTGAAGATTAAATACACGTGTGTGTGTGTGGGGATGCACTTAATCCGAGATATTTTGATTTAAAAACAATTAACCAGGCGAGATCGATGGATTCGGTGGATTGTCAAGGGATGAGGCATAAATAAATATATACATGGATGCAGGAAGTTTCAATTAATTTGCAAAGGCCGTTGTTTATTCTGATATAAAAAGGCAGGCAACTCAAAATATCAAAGAAAATCTATATAAATCGAATTAAATTAATTAATTAACAACTAACTTAGGAGTGTAATGACAAAAAGCATTTTCCTAATCCGAACGGAGGAGGCGCAGCAGGGCTTAAAACTAAAAAATTGCTTCGGGGGTAGATGAGGGTAGGAAGAGGCGCGGTACAAAGGAATTGTTGCTGTTGCCGTTGCCGTTGCTGGTACAAAAAACGAGGAAGAATCGTCACTGACAACGTTAAGATCTAAATTAAGTCTATGACCTATTTTTATTTACTTAAATACGCTTGACGCCACAGAGCCACCGTCGCTAAATCATCACTAAATCGTCGTCGTCGTCATCGCCAGTCGCCGTCGCCAAGCATCACCGCGATCATCACTTTAGCATCATCGTCCTTAGTACTTTGAGGAGTGAGTTTCGTTTACCAACATATCTTCATCCCTTCTTCCTTCTAGGCGGAGTTGGAGGCGCCGCCGGCTGGCTCGTCTCCCTTCACGGCCGACGCATAGGAGCCACCGGGTTTGTCACCGCCGCCGGACGAGGCCGCAGCCGCCGCCACTGACTTACCATCGCCGCTACCTCCGGCACTGCCAGCTCCTCCCGGCGGAACGCCTGCTGCTCCGCCAATGCTCACGCCACTGTTAAGGCCTAGAGTTTGAGGTGAATCAACTAGAGAATTGGTTTCGGTTGGTGTTGGGTTTTTGGTTTGGGGATGTTGTGTGTGTGAGTGTGTGTGGAGTGTGTGGAGGTGTGTGTTTGCGGGAAGCGAATCTGTTTAAGCACCTTTGATATCCATGGCATAGTGATCCTCCATCCGCAGGTCGTGCCTCTTTATCAGCTGGCACTCTGCGCCCTCGACAGCGGGTATGGAATACACATACAGGTATCCATCCTGCGAGGCGATCAGCAGTCTGAAAATTCAGGGAATTAGTCTCTAGGTAATTCCAATATTTATTTGAAGGACTCACCTTAGCTGCTTCTGTATCGTGGTTATGGCGCACATCCTGCGAACTCCCGCCTCCGACAGGGTGACCGAGGCGAACGCCCGTCCCTGGCTAAACACGTCGGTCACCTGCGTGGGCAGGTAGCTGGTGACAGTTTTGCTCAAGAATCTAAAAAACGAGTAACTTGCATGAGAGAGTAGATTTTGGTGAGTGGTTCGAGTTGTGGTTGTGGTTGTTGTTGTTGAGGTGGTTGGTTTGGTTGTTTCGTGTTTCGGGTGGTGTTTCGCAAAATGAAAGAAAAGAAAAATAGATAAATGTCAAAATGCCACACACGACGAGAAACGAAAGAAAACTAATTAAGAATTATTAAAAGAAATAGATAAAAAAAAGAAGATTTCCCCCAAAGATTGCGTCTTATTTCATGCAATTATAATTACTTTTAGATTTTCTATCACAATAATGCTTTCTATACAACATTTAACATTTCCTAATGAATTTGAAGTTGAAACGTTAAAATGACAAGTTAATATTTACAATACACATTTTAAAATAATTAAGTTTCGAAGTTTTCTGTTGTATTTGAAGTGTTTTTAGCATCTGAATGCTCTTTATGTTGAGTTTATTTAACAAGAAGTGTACCCTATAAAAAGACATGTTAATGAAACAAAAAATTAATGTATAATACGATTTATAAAATACATTAAACTCTGAATAAATGTGTCGGTTGAATAGGGCTTCAAAAAAGCAAATAATTAAATCCATGAATGACGAAATGCATTAAACCAGATTTGGATGAAATGATTACAAACAAAATCAACAGCGATTGTGTACTGGAACACCCCACACCTTAAACATTGACCTTTGGCCTTAACCGCACAGTAAATATACAAAAACTATCTACAAAAAAAAAAAAAACAGAAATAGAAACAGAAGCAGAAACAGAAATATAGACTATAATCCAACACCGCTTACCCCATCCAGTCGTCGCTCGACTGCTTGCCACCATGGCCCTCGGCCGTCTCTGTGGCGCTTCGATCCAGCCGGAAGATGTGCACCGTCTCCGTGTTGGAGCTGGACACCAAATACTCGGCGCACGTGCTGAACGACAACGAAACGATGGACACGCATCGCTTTAGGCCACGCCGCAGCTCAAACAACCGACTGCCGTCCAGGGAGCTAAACACCCGAATCACAGTGCCGCGTTCGCTGGCCGTGGCAATTTCCGTTCCCGAGGGACTGAAGGCCAACGCCGCCAGCGGTGTATCGTGGGCAGGGATCATGGTCTTGGCGTGTAAGTTGATGGCATCGAAGATTTGCACCTCGCCAGCAGTCACGCTGCCCGGATAGGCCAGATAGCAGTGTTCTGAAGACGAGGAGAGGGCGCACAGACCCTGCGGATTGCACGGCGTATCCCGGATGGTGTGCACCACCTTCATGTCCTGGATATTGTGGATGTACAGCGACTCCTCCAGGCACACAATCAGGCGCTCGCGGTTCAGTTTCACCGCCAGGATCGAGTTTGCATACGAATAGTTGCAGATCTCGCTCTGCTTCTTGAAGTGGCACACCTTCAGCTTGCGTGGGGCACGCTGCGAAACGATGGCCACCAGGGAACTCTCGAAGAGTCGCTCGATAAGCAGCAGCTCATCGCTCTTTGTGTGGTAGATCTTGTCCAGCGTGGAGTCCACAGAGCCAAGGCTGTACAGACTGTAGCCGCCGCTTGTGGCTACGGCCAGAGAACTGTGGTGGGAGAAGAAATATTAGAAAGGATTTTAAAATAATGGAATAAGCCTTGAAGAAACCCATGACTAATTAAGTTTTTTAAAGGAAAGGTAAAGAGAAGAGAGAGATCGAAGTATAAAAGATGTTTAAATCATATTTCATTCCCAAAAATTAGTTAAAAACTACAGAACTGTGTATTGAATTGAAATTACTTTAAAATCTGTTGATTGTATTTTAAAAATATAAAGATTTCGATTAAAAAATATTGAAAACGTTTGAATTTTGATGACATAAATTACGTGGTTTTCGAAATTAAATTGTAACAGAGGCAATGAAGTCTTCAGAGAATTTATACTCTCCATTCTTCTGGAGATATTTAACCGTTATTTAAATTTAATTTCCCTCTTGCATCCTTTATCTGCGTTTCCTTTTCACCACTATCCCCCGTATGTTCCGTTTGCTTACGTTATGTTTTGGTTAAAGTTGACAAACACTTCCCCCGCATCCACGTCGGTGCGCCCCAGCAGGCTCATCATGGTGTCCGTATGTGTGTGTGTGTGCGCCTGGCTGAGTGTGGGTGACGGGAGGGGCTGAATGTCCTGCAACAGATTGAAGGATACAAAGATTAAACTTTCGACTGTTTTTCTGCGATATTGCAACACCGATCCGCACGGGAACTCGGATTGCGCATTACGGAATGGCGAATGGCGCAAACAAAGCGTGGGGCGAGCGACGAGCAATAAATATGTTAATAAATACAATAACAAACTTTGCGCGAGTGTGTGTATGTGTGGGTGTGCGAATGTGTGTACACTATTTGGGCATGGGGCTGCTGATAAAAGCAACAACACAAACAAAACACACACACACACACAGAGAGGCATACGCACACTGGCGAATTCTACGTGACTGGGAATCGTTTATTTTTACCTCTTTGTTGCGATTGTCGCCTCTTTTTCGACCGTTTAACTATTTGCAGGACACTGCACTAGAGTTGTTGTTGTTGCTGGCCGCAGGGCGTTTAACTAACTGAAGCTACGTAATATTTAATGATATTTGGATTTTTTGTCGCGCAATTGTTTTTGTTTTGATTCGCCCCTTGGTTTGCTGCCACCCACCAGCCTGTGTGGTTGCCTGCTGATGTTGTGTTTGGTGACTTGCGTCGATAGCCCGTCAGCCCAGCGCCTGTTAGTTGCACATTTCCCGAGTAGAATCCACAATTTCTTAAAATTTCAGTTTTTGTCTTTTACAATGTGCAGTGTGGTCCTTTCTCAGTTCCTAAAATTCGTTGGAAAATCGGAATTCCATCCTCGGCCACTGGTCACGCTAAAAGCGGTCAAGACTTTGATGCTGCCAGACTGTTCGATGAAACTTTCAAGTTAGAATCGTAGTTGTGAAATAAAAAGGTGGAAAAACAGATTTTCCATGAATAAACACAGAAAACCACCAAAGAATGCTTAATGAATGAACAGAACCAGCACTGCCACGTTTTTTAACAAAAACATCGCAATAGTTATACATTTTATAAAAACATCGATATTTTGATTTGTCACATCCCCAAGTCCAAGTCAGCTTGCCAGCCCTGGTTCACAATAAAAAATAAAATTACATTTTAATCTTTCTAATATGCAAATATATCTCAAAGATCCGGCAAAAACAGGCTGTTGACAATAAAAAGATCGCTTAGAATGTGACGTGTTCCCAACAAAATACATTTCGTGCCTTTCCAAGTGCTGAATCCCAATCCGGACGCACAAAATCGATGCAGATGCTGTCTGCATCACACATTCTTATGGAAAATGCATTAAATAAATCGCCACTCGAAAGCAATAAAAGCCACACTGCTAAAACGAGAAAATTATTAAAAATAAACTCAAACGCGCCGGAGAGCAGTTCCAAAACTCGAATTGCGAAAGATGCAGACAGACAACAAAAGCAATAACAAAGTGCTCGAATCGAACCAAAATACCACAGACACACAGACAACCGCGGAGACCAATACCAACATGTATTGATGTTGCCAATCGCATGAAGTAGTAGCGCTGCTGATTACACAAAGATCCTCAAAAATACTTTATGTAAGTATGTAAACAGATACGGACAGGCCCACCTTGGGCCTTAATCGCCAGGCGGCTGATAAGCAGACAGTGCTTATCTTTCATCTGCAACCTGGCCGCCGTCCTCCGTCCCCTGTCTGCTACTATACACACAACTACTGCCCCCCATTGTCTTCGCCAGCGCGCGTTTTATGCCCTAACCCAGGGTGCTGTGATTTTTGGGGAGCTCTTTTATGGGAATTTAACATTTTGATATTTTTGAACAAAAAATGTTGCTTACTGGGTTATTAGATATATTTATATTTGCCTTTTTCCCTTTCTATTAATAATGTTTGCATTAATTTTTGATGATATTATACTCTTCATTCAAATAATCTTTATAAAAAAGTCCACGTTGGAAAGGGTATTTTTGTTTCGATCCTCTAACCTGCTCTCCCGCTGCTATCAGCGTCAGCTCCATGCGTCGTGATTTGTAGTACCGTTAGCCGGGAAGGTACTCCACGCACAGTACCGTTATCGCACTCCGTGTGCGCTGTTCACTTCCAGTTTAGTTCTGTTCCGTACTTTTCCATCGCCCAACGATGAAGTTTTACGAAGGAGAAGGGTACGAGGGACGAGAAATCGGGGATCGCCGCCACAAACCCATTGCACTCTGCGCGACGTTTTTCTTTTTTGCTGTTTGCTCAGCTTAATTACAATTACAATTACATTTTGCATTCATTAGGCATTCCGGTGACCAGGTTTCGTGCGCCAAACCAGCACAGTAGGCAAATCTCCATTGAGCAGCGATAAGCACAGTTAGAATTCGCAGTGCCCCCGGGTTGGAGCAACTTGAACCACTGTTCAGCAGCGCGTACTATTTGACTTTTAGCAAAATGCTATCTCTATCGCGCGGTGATTTGACGGTTTTTTAAGTAATTCCCACAGTATCAACCCTTTAATTGCTTGCTCTTTTTATTTTATCAATTCCTGGCGTATTAATACTCTGGAATTTAAAGAAGCTGCTTGTTTGGCGAGTATTTTTATGTCCAACTGATCCACTCTTTGTTCGTTTCTGATTTAAAATATACCAGAAAATTAATTTAAAGGTGTTCATTGGCAGCCTTAAATATTTTTAGAATTACTTGTCCATGTTTTCAAGTGTTTCTATAATAACAATTCCCCTTCTTCCCCCTCCCAGCCAACGCTCGAATATGTCTGACGGCGTCAGCATCTTGCACATCAAGCAGGAGGTGGATACTTCCTCCGCGGGCGGCGGAGCCTCTTGCTTCAGTCCCAGTTCGAAGCCCACAACGACCACGCAGGGCAGCAGCAACGGCATGAAGTCTTCGCCATCGGTTTCACCCGAAAGGCAGCTCTGCAGCTCCACCACTTCCCTGTCCTGTGATCTGCACAATGTCTCGCTGAGCAATGATGGCGATAGTCTTAAGGGTGGCGGAGCCGGCAGCGGCACCAGCGGCGGAGGAGGAGGAGGAGGTGTAAATAGTGCCAATGGAGGGAATGCCAGCAATACCAGCGCCGCAACTGGATCCGGCTCCGTGCGGGATGAGCTGCGCCGCCTTTGCCTGGTGTGTGGCGATGTGGCCAGCGGGTTCCACTATGGCGTGGCCAGCTGCGAGGCCTGCAAGGCCTTCTTCAAGCGCACCATCCAGGGCAACATCGAGTACACCTGTCCGGCGAACAACGAGTGTGAGATAAACAAGCGGAGGCGCAAGGCCTGTCAGGCGTGTCGCTTCCAAAAGTGCCTGCTCATGGGCATGCTCAAGGTAACACCCAGAGTCCCGCCTTTGCTTCTACAACTGACTCATCCTCATTCTCACTTTTCAGGAGGGCGTGCGCTTGGATCGAGTCCGAGGAGGAAGGCAGAAGTACAGGCGGAATCCCGTGTCCAACTCGTACCAAACGATGCAGCTGCTCTACCAGTCGAACACCACCTCGCTGTGCGATGTGAAGATACTGGAAGTGCTCAACTCGTACGAGCCGGATGCCCTGAGCGTCCAGACGCCACAGCAACAGCAGGTGCACACGACCACGACGACGACGACCAGTGGGAATGATGAGGCCTCCTCCTCGTCGGGCAGCATCAAGCTGGAGTCCAGCAGTGCCTCGGCCGTCACACCGCCCAATGGGACTTGCATTTTCCAGAACAACAACCACAACGATCCCAATGAGATACTGAGCGTGCTGAGCGACATCTACGACAAGGAGCTTGTCAGCGTGATTGGCTGGGCCAAGCAGATACCCGGCTTCATCGACCTGCCGCTCAACGATCAGATGAAGCTGCTGCAGGTCTCGTGGGCGGAGATATTGACCCTGCAGCTGACCTTCCGATCGCTGCCGTTCAACGGCAAACTCTGCTTCGCCACCGACGTCTGGATGGACGAGCTGCTGGCCAAAGAGTGCGGCTACACGGAGTTCTACTACCACTGTGTGCAGATAGCTCAGCGCATGGAGAGGATATCGCCGCGCAGGGAGGAGTACTTCCTTCTAAAGGCGCTTTTGCTGGCCAATTGCGACATTCTGCTGGATGATCAGAGCTCGCTGCGCGCCTTCCGCGACACGATTCTCAATTCTCTGAACGATGTCGTCTACCTGCTGCGTCATTCGTCGGCAGTGTCGCATCAGCAGCAGTTACTGCTCTTGCTCCCATCGCTGCGGCAGGCGGACGATATCCTACGACGATTCTGGCGGGGAATTGCGCGAGACGAGGTCATCACCATGAAGAAACTGTTTCTGGAGATGCTCGAGCCGCTGGCCAGGTGAAAGAGCAGATGTGCCGGGAGGAGCAGCCAATCTAGCTGATAAGCGAATAGGTGCAAATATAGTCATAGCGTAGATTAAGAGTAGATTAAGCGTAGGATAAGCCATGTAAATAGATAGTAAAATACCGGTCGGGCCTAAGTTTTGGTTTTAGTTTGCAGAGAAGAACCTCTCTGGTTTTTAATGGGTCTACAAGCTACACAGAAACTGAGAAACCGAACCCTACTTACACCTAGAATCGGGTTTGTTGGTTTGCACTGGATAAATGTGTGTGTGTGTGGACAGGTGTGTCGTCGTAATTGTTCAATTCAACGCTCACTGGTTCGACGCCTACACTAAGTTTTTAGTAGTACAATCTTCTTCTATTTAGGAAGGATTATTAGTTACACTTTAACCCACTTCGAGTCCCTCTCCCAGTGTTATTTACCTCCTGGTACAAGCGCGGTCAAAGGAATAGCACTGCAGTCATATTTTAATCTTAAATTAGACGAAAGGGAAGCTAATTAAGTGTAAACAAAAATAAATTTCTGTACTAATAATTCGTTTTTTGTTCCTTGCCAATGTTTTGTGTGGAAGTATTGTTAAATTCTGGTATTTTGTGTGTGAAATAAATGTTCTTTTAAGTAATTTGTGACTCTTTAAAATTCCATTTAGAGGTTGTAGCAATATAAAATAAAATAAAGCCCTGCTTTGAACAAATATCAGTGCTATAACTTTGAGCGCGCGACTTTTCCCCCAACTCCTTAAACCTAACTTTACACAATGATGAACTATGCTTTCGAAGATTTCACGTAGTCTTAACAGGCTTACAATTAGTGCTATCGATGGTCATATTTACATTTTGCCGACTAGAGACGTTGCATCAAAGCTAAAACCCACTTAAGGCGTATCAAAGTACTTGTTGGAGCTCTCCTGGAAGCGATCGCTGCGCGCCAGCTCGTTGCGGAAGTAGGCGATGGTCCTCTGGAGGCCCGACTCCAGCGGCACCTTTGGTTCCCAATGCAGATACTGCCGGGCCCGCGTTATATCCGGCTTCCTACGCTGCGGATCATCCTCCATGGCCTTCGTCTGCCTTATCACACTCGGTCCGCCGACCTGTTTCCTGATTATCTGCGCAAACTCGCCAATGGTCTGCTCCACGGGATTGCCCAAATTCACCGGCTGTGTATAATTGGAGCTCATCAAGGCTATTAGACCGTCCACCAGGTCAGAGACGTACTGAAAGGAGCGGGTTTGCTTGCCATTTCCGTACACCGTGATGGTCTCGTTTCGCAGTGCTTGAAGTATAAAGTTGGACACCACGCGGCCATCGTTCATATGCATCCTAGGACCATACGTATTGAAGATGCGCGCCACGCGCACTTGGACCTTTTCCTAAGAGAACAGAAAGCAGAACGGAAGAGCTATTAGTTCGATTGCAAATTGGAAATCATGTTGTGGTGTTGGTCAGAGCGGCTTGGAGATTGGAAATCTTATCTCGTGACAAGCAAAGCGTTCAAGCGGAGCCCGCCAATTAATGGCATTCCAATTGAGATCGTTTAATGCCTGACTGCAGATGGAATCAGGAAAGAACTGCTATGGTTCTGGATATCAGTTGGTTTTGATGTATGTATGGAATGTAACCTCGTTTTTAACTTGAAAGTAAATCGTTAGATTTCTTTTTTTATATTTAAACATAATTATTTTATTAATAAGGTAAAATTTTTTGTTTTAAAGGGTTTCCAAATCCCTACAAAAGGTGTTCAAAAGATTGGTACATAGAATTTTGAATTTTTAAGTGTAAAAAAAAAGAAAAACCAACTGTACCAACTTTGGGACTTTTCAAGATTAAGAAACCATTCCACGATGAGAAAACAAGAAGGTGATGAAATTCCAACAAGCAACAGTCACCCGCTGATAATATG
This sequence comes from Drosophila tsacasi, assembly GCA_018904565.1. Taxonomy (NCBI): domain Eukaryota; kingdom Metazoa; phylum Arthropoda; class Insecta; order Diptera; family Drosophilidae; genus Drosophila; species Drosophila tsacasi. Next base: position 12,413 of record JAEIHY010015988.1, read on the forward strand.
GCCAGGGAATCACAGACTTAATGGCTTTGTAACAGTCATTACGACACAAAGATATAGGGAAAACATATAATAACATTATTCAATCTCACCTGCTTGGCATATGCATAGCTCAGAGTTTCGGAGACACGCTTGCCCTCATCGTAGCAGGCCCTCGGACCAATGGGATTCACATGGCCCCAATATGTCTCCGGCTGTGGATGCACTGTGGGATCTCCATACACCTCCGAGGTGCTGGCAATCAGCACCTTGGCCATCACGCGCTTGGCCAAGCCCAGGACATTTATGGTGCCCATGGTGTTGGTCTTGATGGTCTTAACCGGATTGTACATGTAGTGGGGTGGCGAGGCTGGCGATGCCAAGTGGTAGATCTCATCGATCTCGATGAACAGCGGGTTCACAATGTCGTGATGAATCAGCTCGAAGTTCTCGTGTCCCAGCCAGTGCTCCACGTTCCGTTTGCGTCCCGTAAAAAAGTTGTCCACCACAATAACCTCGTGACCCTGAACCATCAGATCGTCGACTAAATGAGAGCCCACGAAGCCAGCTCCGCCGGTGATGAGGATTCGCTTTCTGTTCTTGTAGTTGAGGTATTTGACCTTCTGATATTTGCGCGGCGTGCTGGTCTGCAGACTGCGGATCTGCTCCTCCAACTGGGCCAAGTGTTCCCGGGTGCGCTGCAGCTCCTCCTTTTGCTCACGGATAAGGGAACTTTGCTCCTCGTAGGCCATCTGCAGGCTTCGCTGCAGCGAACTCTCCGTGGGCGGCCAGCGGGCCTGCACTTCCTCGCCGGCCGAAAAGGAAGGCATCCCGCCAGCCGAAACGCTGACTGCCCTGTACAGGTAGACGAGGAGGACCAGAGCCAGAACTGTGGCGGCAACGATCTTCAGGCGCTTCTTGGTGGCAGTCATTGCGGACGTCGGGTGCGAGAGTCGGAGGTTGAGTGATGCGGGGTCCCAGTGCTTATCAGCGACTGAAATCGCCACATTGCATGCTAGGTCGGGCTCTAAATAAACTAATACGAAACTAATCCAAACAATACGCCGAACAATGTTATCAAAATCAGAGTGGCCAGATGGTGTGTAGTAAATAACTCCGAATATATTTAATTAATAATAATAATAAAATTAGTAATGATATATATATATATAATTTGTGAAGTCAAACAGTCTTCAAACTAAACATGTTTTAAATTGTTTGATCTTATATAGAGACCTGAAAAAAATATTAAGGACATTCTGTTTCAAAAATTTAAAAAGCTGGGTTGATATTTACCGATAGTTTTCGATAACGCATTCCACTTTGATAGCTTTTCTCCTGTTCGCCTTTGGCCACACTGCTTTTTGAGTCAGCTGCTGCCCTTGTAGTTTTGCAATTTCATTGAAATTTTTAATTTGCCAAACTATTAATAAACAGCTTATTCCGGTGCCGCAACATGCCGAACGACAACGCGGAGGACCAGCCTGGCCAGGAGTTGAAGCAGAAGGCCAAGGAGATGGCCGCCGCCACAGAGGAAATGCTGGAAAAGGCTGTTGCCGGCTTAAAGATCTCGGAACCGGGTTCGGCATTGGATTTGGCCGAAAACGAGGACTCAGAGCAGGCGGACGAGCAGGCCAAGGATGACGCTTCAGTGTCCGCTGAATCAAGTGAGTACGGTGAGCTGAAGGCTCTACAAATCTCTCTTTTTTTTTTTGATGCCATCTCTGTGGGGCCGTCCAAAAATGAGGTTAGGTTCGGGGTTGGGAATTACAGTAAAACTTAACGTTACAGAAATTTGATTATAAAGAATATTTGTGAAACAGTTCAATGTTATTTTTATGGGGATTCTTTGGAATATAATCCACAAAAGCAGAAATCACTACCAAAACACATTTTATAATGGTTTTCGCACTTATGCTGAACTTACAGTCGACCTTGGCTGAGTTCATGATAACATGTTTAAACATGTTGGCGTCATACTTACTGTAGCCTGACATAGCTTATTTCGTTAATTAAAGGAAACTAGTTTAATGTCATGAAAAATGTGGATAGGCTGGCTGCTTGCCTATTTTGTAGAGAGTTGTTCGAGTTAGAACATGTATTTAGAAGGAGGAGGAGGAGTAGCCATTATGGTTTGAATTAAAATCAATACTTTTCGTTCTGTTCGTTTCCAGGCAAGCAGGCCTTGCTACAGGCCGTCTCCGACGCGATGGCCAGCACCCGCCAGATGGCCAAGAAGTTTGCCTTTTGGTCCACACAGCCGGTGCCCAAGCTGGACGAGCAGGTGACCACCAACGAGTGCATCGAGCCAAACAAGGAGGTTAGTGAAATCCGCGCGGAGCCATACACTCTGCCCGGCGGCTTCAAGTGGGTGACGCTGGACCTGAACGACGCCAACGACCTCAAGGAGCTGTATACGCTGCTGAACGAGAACTATGTGGAGGATGACGACGCCATGTTCCGTTTCGACTATCAGCCGGAGTTCCTCAAGTGGTCGCTGCAGCCGCCGGGCTGGAAGCGCGACTGGCACGTCGGCGTGCGCGTTGAGAAGTCCAGCAAGCTGGTCGGCTTCATCTCGGCCATACCCAGCAAGCTAAAGGCCTACGACAAGGTGCTCAAGGTGGTGGACATCAACTTCCTGTGCGTGCACAAGAAGCTGCGCAGCAAGCGTGTAGCTCCGGTCCTCATCCGCGAGATTACGCGCCGGGTCAATCTGACGGGGATATTCCAGGCCGCTTACACGGCTGGCGTGGTGCTGCCAACGCCCGTGGCCACCTGCCGCTACTGGCACCGTTCGCTGAACCCCAAAAAGCTGGTGGATGTGCGCTTCTCGCATCTGGCCCGCAACATGACCATGCAGCGCACGATGAAGCTGTACAAACTGCCCGATCAGCCCAAGACCAAGGGCTATCGCCGTATCACGGCCAAGGATATGGACAAGGCGCACAAGCTTCTGGAGGAATATCTGAAGCGATTTCAGCTCAGCCCGGTGTTCAGCAAGGAGGAGTTCCGTCACTGGTTCACGCCCAAGGAGGGCATCATCGACTGCTTCGTGGTGGCGGACGAGAAGGGCAACATCACAGACCTGACCAGCTACTACTGTCTGCCATCTTCGGTGATGCACCATCCGGTGCACAAGACGGTGCGCGCCGCTTACTCCTTCTACAACGTGTCCACGAAGACCCCGTGGCTGGACCTGATGAACGACGCTCTGATCTCGGCTCGAAATGTCCAGATGGACGTGTACAATGCCCTCGACCTTATGGAGAACAAGAAGTACTTTGCGCCGCTCAAGTTTGGCGCTGGTGACGGCAACCTGCAGTACTATCTGTACAACTGGCGCTGCCCCTCGATGCAGCCGGAGGAGATTGCCCTGATACTCATGTAGGCGCTCGCCCCCCTTCCCATCAGCACCCCGACTCTTTACATTCTCGCCCTTCTTTTCGTCCTGCCCTTCCTGATCCCTGCGCCTGCCTGCTCCTTCTCCTACTCCATCGCTTTGTTCTCTGACCTTACGCCTCGATCTGCCTGCTTTGTATTCTTGAGTTGTCTTACTAGCGAGGGCAGCCCCTGCGAGTCACATTTACCTATGTAGCATCATTGTGAGAACTGCATTTTGCAACGGCCAAGCTTGGATATTTTTTACTACAAATAAAAACAAAAGGAACACAAAGTGGATTTTTTTTTAATGGGATTTTGTTTTTGAGTATTAATTTTAATTGAAATATTAATTTTTTAATTTACAATGAAGTAGAAAGGCTAAAGGAACGCCTGTCAAATATCTGTGAAAAATATTATTTATGATAAATTGTACATACAGTAGAATCCGGTTATAACGACACCGGTAATAGCATTTGTCTGGTTATTGCAACGAAAACTCTTAATTGGTTCCCATACACAGGTATTATATGCAAAGTACTACCGGTTAGTGGGTCTACCGGTTATAAAGACGTAAAATCGTCGGTCCCTTGAAAGTCATAATAATAGGATTCTACTGTATATTAATTATATATAAACATATACCTTTCATATTTAGCCGATATTTACTGTAGCTTATTCCGTCGTCTGGCAACTCTTTAAGCCGGCATTGGTCTGGCAATGCTGGCCAAAAAGCGCGCGCTCAGCGAAAACAGCTGCATTCGTAATATTTTCTCTTGAATTACGTTTTGCAAATGTTTTTCGCTTTTTAAATGTTAATAACTATTGCTGGAAGCCCTCGCCCCCGCCATGGAGGATGTGTTCAAGCAGAAATATCAGAAGTACAAGCTCCGCGTCAAGTTGTGGGAGAAGGATTTCAAGAAGAAAAACGGACGAGTGCCCTCAAAGGTGAGAATTTTGAGAAAACCATTAAGAGTAATAAAACCTGATCTTTTGTGGGGGCGCAGTATGATATTCGGGAGGCCAGCCAGGAAATTCGGGACTCGTACAAGATGTACTACAAGCTGAAGACCTCCTTTCTGGAGGAGACCCTCAACGATGTGCTCTGTGACGAGGACGGCTACGACGTCTTGGAGATGTCGCAGGCCAGCGAGCTGGGCGTAAGCCTGTTGGACCAGGATCAGGAACTCAGTGTGAATGGTGGCCCCCAACTGCCGCTGGACATAGCTGCGCTGATGGAGCAACAGGCGGCGGGTGGCGACGGCGGCGGGGCCTTCTCTAATCTCCAGGAGCTTCCCAATCCGCAAGCACTTACCAATCTGGCCAATCGGGACGAGAACCATGTTATACGACAGTTCGAGGCGATGGAGGAGCTGCCCATCAACCGTAATGCCTGGGGAGCCAATGTGAGCCTGAAGCCACCACCACAGCCCCTGGAGGCTTCCGTCTCCGCTCCGCTGCTGCAGCAGGGAAAGCAGCTAAAGTCAGCCGCCGGCGCCAGCCTTAAGCCCAGTTTGAGTGCCAAGCTCTTTCAGGCCACGCGTGGATTTGCCAAGCGCAATCCCCGCAAGCCGCTCTCGCACAACTCCCTCAATGCCTCCAGCAACTCCACCTCATCTCTTAGTCAGCTGAAAGACAACGATATGGTTGAGCAGCTGCCAGACTTCGAGACGATTTTGCTAAGGAAAGCCCAGGAGTACAAGGAGAAGGAGTTATCGTTGGCCACCAATCCTTTATCCAAGGAGCCCATCAAAACGCAAGTGGACGACGGCTGGCTGCAGCGCAACACCAATGAAAACGCTCTGGAGGCGGTGACCACAACATCGGCGAAATCGTACAACAATGAGGGTCCTCCTAAGAAGACCAACTTTGGTCTGGCCAATCTGGACTTGAGCAAACTAAAGCCCACTGTTAAGGAGGAGGAGAAAAAGGTGGAGCCGGTAAACAACTCCTTGCAGATAATGGAACCTGCTCCCACTCCCATTATTAGCAAGAATCCTCCTCGTGTTGAGCAGGCAACAGATTCTGACTCCGATTCCGTGGTGGCAGAAAGTGAAGAGGAGCCAGAGCCGCAGGAGTACCGTCAGCTGGCCAAGCGGCGCAGGTTACTGCCCACAGTGGTAGCAGGAGCCACAGAAGTAGCAGCCCCGATGGCAGCTGAGCCCGACCCCGAGACAGAGCCTACCGAAGAGCCGTTAGGTCCAGATTTCTCCGCCGATGAAGAGGCTGATGATGCCACCTACGAGCCGGCGAAGGTGAAAAAGGAGAAGGAGAAGGCAAAGCGCAAGCAGGCAGCGGGAAAGAGGCAGACCGCCAAAGCCAAACCCAAGACGGAAGCCAAACCCAAGCCTGAGAAGAAACCCAAAGAAAAATCCGAAAAGAAACCCAAAGTCAAAGCGGAGAAGAAGTCAAGGAACTCCAAGAAGACACCTGTTCCGGCCAAATCTGGTCCAGAACTCCCAGAGGAAGAACAGGAGCAGGACCAACCCTTAAATCCCGAAGAACTCAAGTATGTGCTAGCTCTGGAGGCGGGCGACATTACCTCCGTGCCGCGCATTAATCCGCAGGAACTCGAAAAGGCCGATGCCACAGCTCAGCGTTACATAAGCACCTTTGCCGGGGCTCCCTTGGCTGGAGGAAGAGGAGCATCTGCCATTCAAGTGGATGAAAAGCGAGCTGCTGCCCGAAAAAAGATGGAGGAACGAATTGCAGCCGGGAAATTGAACGAGAATTTCGTCACGATAAACATACAAAAGAAGAAATTTGCGCGCGGCAAGAAGACGGTGAACTTCAGCAAGTACAAGAAGCAGCAGTGGCGGCACAAGAAGCGAGTGGCTGCCCTAAGTGGCCCCGACATGGACATGGGCGGCTGTGATGGCGGCGTCCTCACCTGCTTCCAATGCGGCGGCGTGGGTCACTTTGCCCAGCAGTGCAAGGTGAAGGGCGACAGCCTGCTTCCGCTATCCGCTCAGCTGGAGGAGGATCCCTCGCCCTTTCCCACGCTCGCCGAGGCCCAGGAGATGGCCAGCCAGGGCGCTATGGTTGCCCACAGTCGCAACATTTCCAGGTTGCCGCAGGCGGCCAATGCAGCCATCTTGCAGCCAGAGGCGGAATCGGAGGAAAGCAGCGACGATGAGGATGAGGATGAGGAGGGAGAGCGTCAGCAACAGCAGCCGGATCCCGATTGGTCCAGCGATGGTTCGGAAATTGATTTCGATGCCCTGGATGCAGCCGTGGAAGCCTCGCTAAGTCAAAAGGACGCCCAGGAAGAGCCAGTGTCCCCCATCAAAACCTACGTGGGTCACAAGATTCCCGAGGAGTTCCTCAAGCAGGCTGGTCTGGACACCACTTCCGCTTCCTCGAATCGCAGTCGGCATGGCGGCGTTAAGCCACTCTACGATCTCCTGCCAGACGGCACGGTGCAGGACACCACGCCCGAGGTGCTGGAGACCCTGCACATGTTCGGCCACAGCAACTTCAGGAAGGGACAGGACCGGGCCATCATGCGGACCCTCTCTGGTTTCTCCTCGCTCGTGACCCTCAGCACGGGCAGCGGTAAGTCGCTGTGCTACCAGCTGCCCGCCTACCTCTACAGCCGCAAGCTGGGAGCCATCACGCTGGTCATTTCGCCGCTGGTGTCGTTGATGGAGGACCAGGTCACCGGTGTACCGCACTTCCTGCGCGCCCACTGCCTTCACACGAACCAGACGCCGCAGCAGCGCATGAAGATCCAACAGATGATATCTGACGGGGAGATTGACATCCTTTTGGTCTCGCCGGAGGCCGTGGTTTCCGGGGAGCGCGCCACGGGCTTCGGGGCCATTCTGCGGCAATTGCCGCCCATTGCTTTCGCCTGCATTGATGAGGCGCATTGCGTTTCCCAGTGGAGCCACAATTTCCGGCCCAGCTATCTGATGATCTGCAAGGTTCTGCGCAAAAATCTGGGCGTGCAAACGGTGCTGGGACTCACGGCCACAGCTACACTGCCCACGCGGATAAGCATAATCAGCCATTTGGGCATTGCCGATGGCGAGCGGGGCGTGATCAGTGACACCCCACTGCCGGATAACCTGGTGTTGTCCGTGTCCAAGGATGAGAATCGAGATGCGGCCCTGCTGCTTTTGTTAAACAGCGAACGGTAAGAGGAGCCTTCAAATTGATTTGTAACCATTAATATTTCCCTTTCTCAATACCTTTCAGCTTCGAGCCCTGCCAATCGATTATCATCTACTGCACGCGGCGTGACGAGTGCGAACGGATCGCTGGCTTCATTAGGACCTGCGTGCAGGACCGCAGGCAGCCGGCCCAGGAGCAGGGCAAGAAGCGCAAGCGGGTCAACTGGCAGGCGGAACCGTACCACGCGGGCATGCCCGCCTCCAGGCGCCGCACCGTACAAAAAGCCTTCATGGGCAACGAACTGCGCATCGTGGTGGCCACCATCGCCTTTGGCATGGGCATTAATAAGCCCGACATACGAGCCGTCATTCACTACAATATGCCGCGGAATTTCGAGAGCTACGTCCAGGAGATAGGACGCGCGGGACGCGATGGCTTGACCTCACACTGCCACCTCTTTTTGGATTCCAAGGGCGGGGATCAGAGTGAGCTGCGCCGGCACGTTTACTCCAATTCCATCGACCGCCATGTGATCCGCAAGCTGCTGCAAAAGGTCTTTGTGCCTTGTAGTTGCGACAAGGAGCTGGCCAAGGGATTGGTTTCTGTGCCAGAGGGCGATGGTCCAAGAAATCATGTATGCCCTGGTCATGAGATTGGCTTCTCTGTGGAGAAGACCGTCGAGATGCTGGACATTCCGGCGGAGAATATATCCACGCTGCTGTGCTACATGGAGCTGGATCCGCGCTGGTGCATTAGCGTGCTCAGCTCGGCGTATGTGATGGCCAAGGTGATATCCTACGGCGGACCCAAGTATCTCAAGTGAGTGTTTGAATAATGCAGCTTAAGGCGTGAACTAAACTTGTCCAATCCTCAGACACGCAGCCAAGGAATGTCCCCCTCTGGCCATGGCCATTGCCTTGCAGATCCGCGACAAGACCTTCAAGGAGGACGCTAACATTATAGAGTTTTCGGTGACCGATATAGCCGCGGGTATCGGCTGGAACAGCGGTGTGGTTAAGTACCAGCTAAAGGATCTTGAATGGGTGAAAAGTGAGTTTCCACTCGACTTTCCCTGAATCTGAATGGGTTTTACACAACTTTTCTAACTTCTATTCAAGTTAATGGCTTTCCCAAGCGATCGCCCATCACGGTGAGCTTCTACGATCTGGGTTTTCGCATCAAGGTGCCGGGTGATTTCACGGAAATGGAAATTGACGGCGCTCTTGACACGCTATACACGCGTTCCGTGAAACAGGAGCGCACACAGCTCATCCAACTGCAGTATGTGGCCCATGGCTTGGCGGCGGTGGCCTATAGCTCCTGCGGCCAGTGCTGCAGTGCAGACTTTCCGCAGGATCGCGGCGAGCAGCTAAAGGCAATAGTGCGCAACTATTTCCAAAATGATTATCCGCAGGATCTGGAGCTGGAAGTAGAGGTGATTATTAATATTATTATTATTATTTCATTTGTAGTAAATATTATTTCTTAGCCAAGCAATGTGCCCGACGAGAGTATCACGGATGATGTGCACTCGCTGATCAACATGTATCCGGACAATACGTTCAGTGGCCGGAACATTGCCCGGATTTTCCACGGGATTAGCAGTCCCAATTATCCTGCCGTCATCTGGGGACGCTGTAAATATTGGCGCGCCCATGTCAAGGTCGATTTCAATCGAATCCTGCAACTGGCCAACATGGCGATCATCAAGAGGCGCACCTAATACATCCCTGGGGATGTTTGAAAAGGGATATTACAAGGGGAAACCCCAAAATGATATTAATTTCTTCTGTGAGAGATTAACTCTTAAATTATGTGATGCCATTCATTGATATTTATGTTTATTGTTCTCTTTTAAGCTAGATACAAATATATATAAAATCTATGGAATAATAACCTGGTGCTATAAACGGTTTTTATACTATACATCCTTTATTTATAGAGCATAATTCTGAGCTATAAAACTCATTGAGTGAAAGCTTCTTGCTATAAAAAAACCAAGTTTGGATTGTTATTACTTTTTATTATATAAGCTAGCGCCTTTTTTAACATTACGGAGAAAAGTAGAAACAAAAGAAATATATTACAATAGATGGCGACAGTCGCATATGTTGCCTTTTGCGTGGTAAAAATCCATAAAAAAGGTTGCAAGTTAACTTTATGGAAAATTAGCCCAAAGGTTGCTATTAAATGTGTCAAAGCAGTGGAAAATACATTCACTTTTTTTTTGGCTTTTAAATAAATTTTAATTATTAGCGATCGAATATTGAACATTTTTATTTCATTTATACTAAGCAGAGTTTTTTGTATATTATTTAAAATTGAAAAGGGGTTTCTTTTTAATTTTAATTGTTTTTTGAAATGACATAAACATTTATTTTGGTACCCGATATACCACCGAGGCTTTAGAGATCTGAGAATTTTGATTTAAGCCTCATTAAAAAATAATAAAAATACTATTAAAATAATGTTAATGTTAATAATGTTACTCCAAGCACTTCGAATATACTCGTACAAGATAATAAATAATCGGAAGTTGGCTTAGAGAGGACCCCCGAGAAACCATTTGACATTGGCCACGGGCAGGCTTACCCTCTTACCCCGCCCCCAAAAACCAAAGCTGCAGCTCCAGACTCAGACCAGACCCCAAACCCGGGGCCATAGTCCAAGTCCCGGCCCCCAGACTCCTGCCTAGTGTTGAGTGTGATTAATTAAATGGCCGCAAACTGGGCACAACTCCGGCTCACACCTGTGCCGTGACTGAGGGGGCGTGGCTTGTTTTTGGGGTTAAATAGAGTTCATTGGGAGCGTGTAGTCGGTTTTGGTTTGGCCAACGCTACGCTTGATTAATTTCTCTGCATGGAATATAATTAATTTGGTATTTACACTCAAGTGTCGGGGCGAATATAGAATGTCCCCTCAGCGGTTTTCAAGCCAAGTTTGAGTTCTTTTTTGTTGATTGCTTAATTAAAATATAAATGTAAGCAGACATTTTTAATTTAAAATGTGATCAAACACCTTTGGAACCACTAGGACTATTTAAAACCTTAAAAAAATGTTTTTAGTAAAAGGCATATTTTTATTTGATTCAAAACTTCTAAAAGTTCCTTTGAAAGGGAACCATAAAGATGTAATTTCAAGAGATCTACAATCATTTGAAATAAATCCTTTGAAAATCTAATTAAACTAATATAAATTTAAGTTATATAATTTATATTATCCTTATTTTTTAGAGTATAAAAAAGCTAACATTTATTCTTCATATATGTATATACTTAGCAACTTTGGCTGCTCGCCACTGAAGTCATTAGCCAAATTGTTGGAAATTTTTCGGCGACAGGTGCTGTCACAGGGAGTGGGGGCCACGATCTGGGCGGGCTTAGACTGCTGAGGCAGGCAGGACTCCGGACTGCTGTCCTTCCGCGTCCTGTTGGGAAACACTTTGCAGCACTTGATGAGCCGGCGCAGTGGGTCATTTAAATTCATTACACAAAAACAAACTCGAGGCTGGCCGAGGGCCGTTAATTGACCACAAAAGTGGAGCGAATGGATGGCAACAGCCTCTCGTATCCGTGTCTGCGGATCTCCTCCTGGATCCGCTTGGGAGGGCGGTGCGATAAACTTTCATGAATTTTCATTTTCGTCGCTTTTGTGGTCTCCACCGCCGCTGCTCGCGGTAAACTTGATGCGCCCGTGGGTTAATGTAATGGACCGGGACTGGGAACAGTTGCGGTGTGACATTGAAATCCTTTCAAGAGGATGCGACAATGGAGGCGGCACGACAATAGTTGCCACCCCGCGGTGTTGGGTATGCGTATGCCAAGTGCTGGCGCTAAGTGAATAATGTCCGTCCAAGGAAACTATGCCAAACAACTTGGCCGTTTAATTAACACAAACAACTGCCAATGGTTCTATCAACTTCCAACTGTCTGGGGAGATTTACTCAATTTAAATTGGCGAAAAAGCGATACTCCAAGCTGGAAAGGTACTTGAAATAAATAATAATAGTGTAAGATTAATTGATTTCTTTTGTAGAATAGATTTTCAATGAATGTTTTTAAAAATTCAATGTTTAAATATTATTTAAGCTATTTAAAAATAATAGAAGCTCCTAAAGATTAAAAAAAAGTTTTTCAAGGAAATTAAATGAATTATTAAATTATTTATTAAAAATATACTTCCTTTTATACTACGGTTTAAATATAGTAAAAGCTTTTCAAGATTAAATGAAGAAATTGTTTAAATTGAGGAAATTTTCATTCAAATTTGCTTCCTTTTATACAACAATACTTGTAAATGCATTTAGCAAGAACAAAAATCTGAAGGACTTCTTCCAACAAATATAAATGAAAGAGTAAAAAAAATGTCAATCATTAAATAAAGATTTATTTTTAATTTTTATATAATTTACCAAAAGTCGTGAAAAGAACTCAATTGTTGGCTTTATACAAAATATAACAAGAGAGGAAGCTAACTTCGGTCGGCAAAGCCGAAGTTTAAATACCCTTGCAGTAAGGTTTTATTTAGGGATTGCGGTTAGTCGAATATCTTTAAGGTCAAAATCATAAAATTCCAAGTTTTTCCCCTATTCGGCAAGGTTATCATTTGAAAATGACATGTTTATGAATTTACCACAAAAAAAAAAAAGTCCAATATGGCGAACCAAAATGTAGACCCTGAAATCAGACTACACTTTTCTAAAGGTTTTTGGTGCGCTGAATTCGAATCCG
>JAEIHY010015989.1:0-47135 GCA_018904565.1 Drosophila tsacasi
TTGTCATCAAAAAGTTGATTTTTGCAACGTATCTCTATCTTTCCGGCCATTGTGCGGCGGACGGCAGAAGGCAGGCAAAACTCGGGAAACCAGTTTTCCCTCATGCCCTACCCTGTGCGGCAGTGCAAGCGGGACAACACTCTTGCTGGCCGAGTATCTGCATCTACAGCCGCCTTGCAGTGGCAAGTGCAAGCAGGATCGCTATATACCAGGCCATACTGTGTCGAGTGGAAAGTCAGCGGAGTGAGCGCTCTCTCGATTTCCAATTGGAAATGCAGCGGGGGAGTGTGCGCGCAACAGAGACAGAGCTTGTCAGCGCGTCATAACTCATTTACAATTAAAAATGTCGGCGCTTCGCCGGCTCTCTCGCTCTCACTCTCTCTCTCTCGCTCTCTCTCTGTCGCACATCATCCGGCGGCCTGCTCTCGCCCTGTATCTGCTCGCCCGCTCTGGCGCATTTATGAAGTGCCAACGTTTCGCTTGCGGTTTTTCTTCATTTCTTTTACACTCCGTGTTGTATTTTTTTCGATTTCTTTACAGACAACTTTTCGCCGTTGTCGTCGCATTCCATTTCCTGTTATCTCCTCTCTGTCTCTCTGCCCTTGCCTCCTCGTCGCTCCTTTTTTCTGTGTTTCACTTGGTTTCCAACACGTTCCAACGAGGTTGGTGGTTTTGAGTGAGTTTATTTTTGAGTTTGTTTTTGTTGGTGGCTTGATTTTTTTTTTAATTTTTTTGTGCAGTTGCATCCTGGTGTTTTTCTTTTTCTTTTTTCTTAGCATTTTCCCATTTATTTATTTGCAAGGACATGGACCTTGAGTCAAGGTTACCCCGTTGCAATCTCATGCGTGCAGAATTTATTACAGTTTTGAGATGTTCGCATCTTTTTCGTTTAAAATTCGTTTAATTTTATATTTATTATTTTATTTTCCTTATCTTAATATTTGTTAGAAGAAATATTTTACAGAAAGAAATTATAACCTTACCTTTACTAGTAATATTTTATGGAAATACTTTCATATTTTGTAAATAAAACATTTTATATGCAGAAAAACTTACAATTTATTTTAAAAATATGTTGTACTATTATTTGTATACTATACTATATACTATATCGTTTTTAAGGACTTCAAAAGGTTTAAGCAATTGTTTTTGAACTTAGATTATAAGGCATACGTAAAATATATTTAAAGAGAAAGCATATAATTTCTTAATCATTTTTTTTGTATATATTTCATATTTTTTTGATATATTTATATTCATTAAGATATATTCATATTTATTGAAGTATAGGTATTCATGAACCCATATAAACAACTCAAAATGCAACCTACCCTTTACTCTTTTCCCTACCTTGACTATATTTCTTACCTCTTTGTAAACTAACCATCAGTTATGGCGACCAACCACCGAATAACTCAAACTCCCTTTTTTAGGGGAACCATTAAAAAGCAAATAACAGGCAACGGGATCGTTTCTCTATATTGCAACGCCCCATCAATACAATCATATTGCCATAATTACGCATATTTCAAAATTACCATATTGTGACATGGCTCACCTCCCCGGAACATTTACAGATGTCAACAAATCGGTGGATTTCCCAGGCCCAAGTCAAGACCTTTGTCAGTGCCAATTAACCTGAAACGCCAAAGTTGAGTTGCTAATAAAAAGCAAAGACAGCTAAGAAGAAGAAAATGCCTTTGGAAAATCGCACAAAATGTCAGACAGTTCGTCAAATTCATTACGCCAATTTAAGGGAAAGAATCCTCCGAGGTCCGTACTAACTAATCCCGCTTATCCTGTGTCTCGATGTGTGATTTCAGTAATTTGAGACTTTTCTTTGTACAAAGTGGGCATGTCACTGTGACACTTTCACCCGGGGAAATGCGTCTTGTGTGTTCCTCCCCATGTGTGTATGTTTTTTTAGGTGGCAGTCGCGTATGTCACCAAAATGTCAAAAGGCCAGCGGAGGAAACACACAAGTTGGGAAAACAAAAGGGAAAGCCGGCCACTTGGCACTTGTAAAAATAAACAATTTTGCTTGTTAATTAGTGCGGCTAACTGTCCCCGTTTGACTTTCTCCTTGTTGAGCTGATGGAGAAGTACTTGAGAGAAGTATTTGGCCCTTGGCTTTGTCGGCAAAATTACAACATATATTTGGGTTTTTTCCCCATATTTTTTCCTTTCTTTGTTGCTGTCCTGTTGCGATCTTTAACGATCTCTTTGGGTAATCGAACACTTTCACTTTGATTTTGGCCGCAAAGATACTTGAAGAATTATCTCTGGTCAAAAAGTAGATACTTCGGCTATATTATAGAAAGGAAAGAAGAGTTCTTAAATTTTTTTATGATTTTTCTATATGTTTTATAAGGATTTTGTTTATAAAAATATATTTTTTAGCGAAAAATATAATAACTAAGCTAAAAATGCATTAATTTGAATTCGGAAAACTGTTCTGAGTATGTTTTTACAAGGCTAATAAACCTGCATACTGAATTTATTTTTAATTTTTTCTTTTCTACCAGACATGGCTAGATCGACTCGGCAGTCGATGCTGATCAAGAATATATATGATTTCTAGGGTCCGAAATGAATCCTTCACTGCGTTGCAAACTTCTGACCAAAATCATAATACCCTGCAAGGATATGAATTTGCCTAGCTATAAGGTTTATCTACATGATTTTAATATTTTTTTTAACAAAGTCTGTTGTTAAATTATTTAGTATATACATTTCAGTTCTTATATTCTTCAATTATTATAAGAAACCAAAAACATAATTACAATTTTTGTAGTGCCAAGATTAATGATGACTAATAAGAGATAGCTAATGTTTTGAGCTGTATTGAATTTCCATTTTCTCGGTGGAACTGTTTCATTTTTCACTTTGCTCACTTGAGTTTCCTCCCTTCGCTTCCCTTCGTCTGCGGCATTTCCGCTTCTTAAGTTCACTTGGCGGGGCTTCGGCTTTAAAGGGTTCTCTATCAAGAGGGTTTCAAGTGGGAGGCACGTGTTCATATTATATATTTTTATTCTTATTTCGTTTTTTTGATACTCAATTTTATTTTTTTTTTTTTTTGTGAAACACGAGGAAGCAGCGGTGAGTTTCCGCTTGGCACTTGCTTCAATTTTCCAATCTGCTCGATAAGCATTAAAAGCGGAAGCAAGCCAAGCACTAAAGAGTTTCTATTTATAAAGCGGAATTACGGAAACATGTGTTGTGTGCATGTACGAAATTCTATACCTTTAGCTTGAAAAACAAAAAATAATTGTTAATCTTTTAAGCATTTTAATGTCTTAAGATGTAATTATAAATATTAAAAGGAAAGTCTTAAAGTAGCTCAAACCACATTAGGCATTTCCCGCTTTGCGGTGCCGTCTTGTCTGGCTATGACATTGTGCCAATCATCTTTCCCTCATGTCCTGCGGCCAGGCTCCTTTGTTGTTGCCTTGGCCTGCCCGCAAATATTTACCAAATATTTTCCATTATTTTTCAGTTATACGCCCACAAAAAAAAAGAAAGAATATTTCTGGGCGGCGGCAACCGGTTTTTGTATATATTTTCCTGGCTGTTTTGTTCTGGAATTTATTAATGAAACTCATTGGGTTGGGTTTTGCTTTGCTGGGCTTTGCCCTGGGGACTTGGCTTGGTTTTTTTTTTCTTTCCTTGTTTTGGGTGCATCTTCAAAAACCCAGAGCCGACGCTTTGATAAATGCCCGCCTTGGCTACCGGGCTCAGATATTTTCCCCTGCTTTTCCTCTTGGCCCGGTAGCAATTCCGCTAAAAGTTGGGCTCTCTTTTTTCGTGTAATTTGTTTACATGAATACAAAATAAAAAAAACAGAAACTGAAACCACAGAGAGTTGGTGTGGAAAATAAGGGAGTTTGGGACCACAAGGAATTGTTGCAAATTTTCTGGGAATTATTCCTTTTTGCATTTGCCATAAATCTTTGCTCGTTCTCGCTTTTAAATGGGTTGTTGTAGGTATGTTGGATTGCTTACACTGGAAAATTGAAGAAAACTTTCAAAAGCGGATTAATTTGACGGTATAAATAGTTCGACAAAATATTAATATATTTTTTAATGTGTCTTAATCATTTTCCGCTAAGCAGGATTTATATTCTTGAACGAAAAATGCTTTTATTAATATTAAGAAAGTTTAAAAAAGGCCTTCAAAAATTTTTGACTTCGTTTAATGTTACATTTTCTACTCAGTGAAGATTTTTATTTAATATTTCTATAGTTTTAGTAGTCGATTTTCTGCAAGTGCAACTTTGTGCTGTGTAACAATTGTCACACCTTTCGGCGGCCACTCAGCAGCCTTCCCTACCTCCTTCCCGCTTATCCTTGGCCCAACCACAGCCTCCGTGTGTGTACTATATACCATATAAATATATATATATATACATACATACATATATGTGTGTAATTTGACTCATTAACAATCCGAATCCGAGCCTCAATCTCTGGCCCTGCGTCTGTGTGGAGTTTCTGAAGGGTTTTCTGCTGTCTATGGCACATAAATCACAACTTAAACGATGCGTAATTTTGTTAAATAACTTGAAGCACCCTTTGTCCACCCTTCTTGTCCTTTTGTTTTATTTATTTGTTTTCCCCCTTTATTTTCTTCTTTTGGGTTAGTGCTCAAAAAAAAAATTTATGTCATTGTCGGGCAACGCCTGGTTCTCAGTTTTTCTGTACTCTTTTTATTTTGTATTTTTGTTCGTTTTCCTCACAGCAATTGGAGCTTAATCTTCACTAACCGCCCAGTGCCACGCCCATTTTATGCACCTTAACACTAAATTTACATATCCAGCTGGTCGTGGCTCTTTCCTCAGAGTCCTTCGCTTTTTATGGTCCAATTACAGATGCCGATTTCACATAGCAAGTCCACTGCAAGCAGCTGCGATATATCTGAGGAATTGGGGATTGGAACAAGCTCCAAGATGTCGGAGATTAAAAACCACAAAAAAGAGTTTATATAATTGAAGCAGGCGAAGGGAGATCACTTAAAGGTGGTCATTATTAACCAATCCCTCAGGGAGAGAAAACTGCGAAGTAATAATGAAATTTCATAAATTTTGTAAGGTATTAAGGAGATGAAAGATGTTGAAATTGACTACAAAGTTGTATAAAAAACAAGCTTAATTTTAAATTAAAAACATAAGTTCTCAATAAGATCAGTAATATTAATTTACTTTTTATTTGTTGTTTAACAGATAAGATGTTAGGAGTCCCAGAAAATAACATCCAAAATGAACTATCAACTTTAATAAACTTTATACCACATTACTATATAATTATATTATATATTATAGTTTAAAATATGTTTTTTAATTTATCCTGCTTATCCATAATTTCCTTATGCTAATCCCTTTAAGTTTTACCTCCAAGCGGCACATTTGTAGTATCAATTTCTGCGAATTTCTGACACTTCCTGGGGGCATCATCAAAGTCGCGCCGACCTTTGACAGATCGTCCACCAGTGTGGTTGCCTCCTCTCCAGGACCTCAGTCTCTAAGGTGTCAATTACAACAGGTCCCATATCCTTTTTGCCATTTGAACTCGGCCGCCGAGGAGCGTTTAAGTTGTTTGCCGAAGCCGAGCTAAGCCGCTAAAGGCGCAACACCCACCTCAGTGAGGGGTGCAATTATCCTTTTCTTCCTCATGTAGGTACAATTTTTTTTTTACACAGGTGCACAGCCGCCCAATCCTGCCGAAAAAGTGTGAAAGTAGGAAGTCTTGGACACAGCCAGAGATGCCTTTTTTGTGGACTTGCCGCAATCTCACTTTCATTCATTGCACAACATAATTGAGGGCGGCGTCTAATTGCCCTGTCCTGGAGGAAAATAGGCGGTAGTCCTGGCATTAATATATATTATATAGATTGACTTATTAGCGCCTGGAACACGTGCAGCAGCATTTGATTAATGGCAACCCGTGTTTGGTGAGTTTTGTCTTCAACAAAATGGTGGTTTTCGGGGATCATAAAAAAAAAATAGGAAAACGGGGCAGCCTGCAGAAGGTTGCACATGTCCTTTTGTCATAAATTTTACCCAAGGCAAGAGGGAAGAACAAACAAACCAAATGTCCTTTACAGTTTTTTCTTCTGTGACAAACAAGGCACAAGTCAAGTCAAGCTGAACCGTTTGCTCTAAATTGAATTCAAATTGTGAGGGAAAGGGGAAGGAACTCTCGAAGATGCTGATGCATCTGCCCAGAAAAAGATCAGGCTCTGGGGTCCTGGGTCCTTTTGGTCCTTGTTGTTCGCGGTGTCTCGGCAATAGATCATTTTCCACGCTCTGCGTGTGCGTCCCTCTCAGTCTCTATGAGCATTATATTGAAATTTGTTGTGTTGTGCCAACAGAATATTAAAAAATTTCATATTTGATTTGCATTTTGAGCGAGAGACAGTATCCTTTCAAAATGTTTGCTTTCATTGTTCGTTCGACTTGTGATGCGGTTTTAATGAGCACTCCATAGATTCGCCCAGGGTGTGCTATCGGTGCCACATCAATCATAATTAGGCCGCTTGTGTGTGTGGTTTTCTGGATGCTGTCATTTTTTTGGGTTGTGCCCAAGACGGTGGCCATTCTTTCTTTTGTGACAGATTCAGGATTGATATGGGAGGGATATGTATATTAATAATATTTTTGGGAGCTTGAAATCCAGGTGATAATATCTTAGGTTATTTGGTATATAATGTCCTTTACTTTAAATGTCATTTATTGATTAGGTTCTTCAAGAATAATTACTTTTTTAAATGCTTGAATTTATCTTTAGTATATCTATAATATTTGTGAGAGTTTGACACATAAATCTAGGTGATAATTCCTTAGATTATTTGGTATTTAATGTCCTTTACTTTAAGTTTCATTTATTTATTAGGCTCTTCAAGAATAATTACATTTTAAATTGCTTTAATATATTATTAAAATTCGTTTATATTTTTTTTTTTTTTAAGCTGAAACCTTAAGCATATAGTATCTTGTGTTACCCTGGGCATCATTTAAGTCCTTCTTATAAACACTCCCCTCACTCACACGTTCGCCTTCATTTAAATGAAGCCAATGCCTTAATCTTTTGGCCTCATGTGAGGTCTTTTGCAACGCCCCGAAAAATGTTTTTCGGTGCACGTCTAAGGTTTCCTCTTCTTTGGCTTGTTCCTCCTTCTATACCCTTTTTGATGATGCAAAAAGGATATATGTAGTGCCCTCCTTTCGTTGGTGTTCTTTGGTAGGTGTTGCTAATGAAGCGTTGTGTGCGGTCTCACGAAATTTGAGAGGCGTCAACAGGCGCTAAATCCGCTTAAATTGTGGAGGTTGAAAAGGACGTTCTTCGGGGTTCTTTGACACTGTAAAAATGAAGGCATTCTTAGAGAAAAATGTTTTCAAAATATATATAGTTTTGGCACAGATTTTAAGTTAAATATTTTATATAGTTTTTTAACAAATAATTTTGTTTTCAAGGAGTTTTTTTCTTTTCTCCAACTTTCCCTCAGTGTTTTGTTTATATAAATACCTTTTTTTGAGAGCTTGCGTGCCAGGACAGTAGCCTCGAAATGGCTTCGTTGCATTTAGCTTCGCTTTCGAAGGATAATGAATTCGTATTGCGTTCGATTCATTTTGCCAGCTGACTCCCGTTGGTCGCTGGCGCTCTGGGCTGACTTTGACCTTATGTCGTCATTGCACGCAGCTCAATTGAAACGTTTAATTGCATCAACGAGAACGCAGGACGAAGGACTCGTGTCATTAGCGTAATTAGATCTTTCAGCTCAGTTTCGTTCGGTTACAGTTACAGGCCTGGCGTGTCCTCCTGCAATGTCTGCTTCTGTCTTTCTCCTGTTGGTTTTTGTGTGCTCTTTTCTTCTTTTTTTTGTACTAATTTTGATGCCCTGGAACGTTGTACGTGCGCAATTTGTTTACCATCAGCATAATTGGCCTGTCCTGTTTCCCCCAGGGCCCACTTCAGACTTCTTTTTAAGCGCTTTTTTATTTCATCGGGCAAAAGTCTTCGGGGCCGCAGGGCAATTAGTTGAAATGATTAAGCTGAACTCTCTTTGGTAATTACATTAGTCGCCGTAGTGGTCGGCCTTTCGATAAATTAACCGCCGCGCACTCACTCAAATTGGTTCGACCATCTATCATTGGGATACTTATAATAATAATAAATAATAGTAACGAAGACCACCGAAAATTCGATCAACTAACAGCTGCGGTTCTTCAATTGTGACTCTTTTCGAAACAAAACAAAAGCGGAAATGTTTTCAATTGCAACCTTATTCAAATATTGTGGTGGTTTGTTTGTGGCCATGTCAATCACAGGGTGATCGATCTAGGTCGGGTTCGGTTGTGCTCTGTTTGCTGTGTATCCATGTGCCCCTAGATTTGCCACCCAGAAATCTAGAAATCCAGAAATGCAGAGATGATTGATCACATATTTGCCCAAGCGAGGCATTTTTCCCTTTGGCAGTCGGCTTGGATTTTGCAAACGAGAACTGATGATCATCGAAGGAGAAAGGGGATATAATGGGTTTATTTATTATTTTCTATAGCTGAACTTTAAAATAAAATTGTATCTATCAGTTATTAAATATATTTTCCATTCCAAAGTTGTCTTACATACATTTACCTTTTAATAATATATTCCTAAGATGATCATTGAGGAGAGAGTAGATGTGGGAGAAAGGAGATCCTGGCTGTTTTAATTAATAAATAATAATAATAAATAACTATAATTATTTTGTAAGCTAAATGGTTTAATTTTTTATTCTTTTTAAATATATTTCTTCTTATAAAATTAAAATATCATAATATTCTCTATTTTAAGAGCCTCAAACTTAAATTTTCTCCTAATAAATTCCTAAGTTAAGCTCAACCCAATTAGCAAACTCTTACCCAGAAAAACATGTGAAATTCATATCAAATTTCCTCTAATCTTTACGATGTTTTCGATTTTGATCTACACGGCGCTCTGTGTTTTTTACAGCATTTTCCATTTGTTAAAGGCCACCTTATAGCGATTGTTCGACATTTTAGTGCCCGCTAAATGCAATAACTTAGCTCCCTTGCCTTTCTCGCGCGGCACTCCCCGGTGGAAATGCCCCTTTTTAGTTGTTTTTCTTTTTTTTGTATTTTGTTGTATTTTCCTGTATTTGTTGTATGTTTTGTGTTTGTTTTATTGTTAAGCCCACTCGCTGACTAAACGTTTACAACTCCCCAAGCGCCTTGGGATAATTTGACACTTGACTGCCGCCGCCGCCGCTCCATCACCGACTTTTTGGTGTATATTTGCTTGTTCTCGACTTTATGACTTACAACTCTTAAAAAACCACAGCAGCAGCAGCAGCTCCCCCCACACCACAATAATAAATGTAAATCCCACACAGGAAAACTAATTAAAAAGACCTTTTCTGGGGCGACAATAAAATTTATGAAAATTAACATAAAAATTTGTGTGTGTGCGATTAACTCGAAGCGTCGTCGTCGTCGCACGCACATAGAAACTGCCTTTTTGGCCATATGGAAAATCACATAATAAACAAACGGAACCAGAGCAATAAAAGCAAATATGGCGACACACGTGTTGCAAAGGGGAAAAGCGGCCCGAGATGATGATGATGATGATGAGGGGCGGCGATGGGGCTCGCTTATCATTCGTCTGGGCTCGGGGCGAGCGTGAGTGGGGTGTATGGGCGGGTGTGGGTATATAGGAGTGTGTATATATGATCAGGACAATTTCAACTTTGGCGACAACAAGTCACGACAACAGCAGCAACATCAACGGACGAGCAGGAGCAGCACAAGCAACAGCAGCAGCGGCAACCTCAACAAAAGTTAAGCTCTGCGGCGCAACCAAAACGATTAGGCTGATTGGTGGCAGAGTCAGAGTGTGTGTGTGCGAGAGCACTGAAAAAAATCAGGGATTATTTGCTAACAATTTATAATTCTTGTCGTATTTTTGTATATATATTTATTGATTTCTTTAAAGACTATAAATTTACAATAAATACAATACAAACTAAGGCAACAAGTTAGAAATTTGAGTTTTGGGTAAAATTTACTTAAATGTATCCCTAAAATAAGGAGGATATATCAATAAAATTGTTAAAATTTTAAAATAAAATTAGAAAAAAAAAATAATTTTAAAATAAATTGAAATTTAGTAGGCAGTTGTATTAGCCTTATAATATATACTTAGAATAGTTTTCCGAATTTAAATGTATGTAGTTTTAGCCTAGTTATTATATTTTTAAACTTTAATTGGCCAAAAAAAATTAAGGATAAATATTATTAAATATCACAATTTTATTTAATATTTTAAAGCAAACTACATATCTTTTTCAGTGCACC
Organism: Drosophila tsacasi; assembly: GCA_018904565.1. Classification (NCBI taxonomy): domain Eukaryota; kingdom Metazoa; phylum Arthropoda; class Insecta; order Diptera; family Drosophilidae; genus Drosophila; species Drosophila tsacasi. The sequence continues at coordinate 10,353 of JAEIHY010015989.1, forward strand.
TTTTTGTGAAGGAAGCCACACGGCCACAGATACTTTCCAATAAGGATGAGACCCGGGGTGAGTGACTTAGTTTAGTGCGCCAGTTGGCGCTTTCGACTTTCGGAGGTGTATATAAAAAATACACCCGGAATCTCACACGCTCGCATTATGAGTAATGTGCACCTTATGCCGCCGCCAAGTCGAATGTGATTAGGGCAGAATCCCTCCCTTTTTCCCCTCTTTTTGGTTTATTAACCCCTTGTAACCGATGTGGCTTGGGCTGAGATGCTGCTGCTCAAAATATTATGATGGCGTAATTTACACGCCGCTTTTCCGATTAGAGTTGATCTCTGATCTGTTCCGAGGGTTGTTAGTTTTATGGCTATTTACTTAAATTTTTTCTTTAGAAGAACTTTTATGGTTTAATTTGATTTTGGGCTTAGCTATTTTCGCCGAAACCTACTTCCCACAAATTTCCTTGTCATTAACCCCTATGACAAACCGACTTGTCTGGAAGCTCATCAAAATTAATTTTATGGCCGGGCAGAAACTTTCCACAGGCCACCCTCATTAGGTTCATTCCTAAACGCAAAACTTTTGGTTAATTAAACGCAAATTGTTGTGGCGGCAAATTGCGAAAAAATGGCGAAACTTTGTCGCCAAGCCATTAAAAGCCTTTTGTCACAAAAGTTTATTGTCTCACAGTACAAGATAGCTGCAAAAGGAAAATAAAAAAATACAAAAAAAAAAACAAAAACGGGTTAATTACACAAAGCGAAAAAAATAGACATAGCAAAATAGGGGAAAGAGAGCACAAATGACATTTGCTGCTTTTTGGCTTTTATGTCAGAGCCATAAAAGTGTGTTTCGGCTAAGAAAGAGAAGTTGGGAACGGACTTGAAAGAAAGAGCATGGAATTTGGATCTATGGGGGTAGGAAACTTGGAATACTCTATCTTTATTTATGGTAGCTTAGAGATTTAATAGTCCTGAATGGTTTTATTTAAACTTTTGCGTAGTAGGCTCAGGCATTAGGGATTAGAAAAGCAAAAAATACACAGGCCTTAGGCTTGATTTTCTTAGCTTTTATTATTTTGAAGGCTTATAGATTTATAAGCGGGTTTCTTCTAGAGCTCTTACTTTATAATAAGATGTCCAGCCATGCCATGATGAAAAAATTCTTTAAAAATCAATGAACTTAGAGGCATTGAACTTTCTAGGACTCACAAAGACCTTCCTGTTTCAGTAATTGTTGTGCTACTGATAGGAAGTATTTCTATATATGCTAAACCACGTTTATTTATAGCTTTATTCCCTCACAAACCCCTAGTAAAAATTCACCATACCCCACCCAAAGAAAGGGTGTAAAAACAAATATGGCGTCGCCAGAGCTTGCAGCTTCCTTGGGGTTGCCCACTTGAATGGCCAAGTATGTGTTGACACTGGCATGTAGTTGTTGTAAGTAACGAGGAATATCTTTGGGGGCTGGGTTGCGGGGGGGAAATGGTGGCCCAGGATGGGGGACCAGGAAAAGCAAAAAAAAGGGCCAGTGTCCTGCGACGCTCTGCGCAAATTTGCCACTTCAACAGCTCCTTGCGGATGCCGTAAGCACTCTTGTGAACGAGCTCTGGAGCATTTTCATTTATTTTCCTCACATTTTCCCAGCGTCTTCTCTCTCTTTCTTTCTTTATGTATTATTCTCTTCCTCTCTCTCTTTCTTTCTTTCTCTAGTTGTGCCCTTGTCTTTTTCTCGCCCTTGGGGAATTTATGCTCCTGCATTTTTCTCTCCTTTTCCGCTTCGATTTTTTGGCAAGTTGGAAAGTTGTGAAACGATGCTCACAGAATTTTAAGCAGCAGCTTTCCCAGCTTTTCCTTCTGCTCTCATTTCTTGGTTAGAGAGTTTTCCTCGTTTCCCCCTTTCTCTTTGTGTGTGTGTGTGTTTTTTGTCAATATTGTTACTGAACAGCGGAAAATGTGCTGTGAATTTTAAATTGGTTTTCCTTGTCTGGCGCTGAGTTGCTTACATAATCAGCAAGAAGTTTTGCCTGCTCCTGGAGATTCTTATATTATTTTATCTATCAGGAAAGTCCGGTCGGGATAAGTTGGATATTCTTTTTGAAGAAAAGGGGAAAAGCTGGAAAAGAAAGTGTATTTCAATATTTTTAGAAGTTGTGAAGAGTCTTTGAAGAATTTTATTTAAAATATATTATTAATACTTTCAACAAAAATATGTCTCCTAATTTTTATTTCATACAAAAATATGTCTTAATTTCTCTGAAATAAATCCCAAAAAAATGTACCTCATTATGTTTAGGAAATTTTTAGCTTATAATTTTTTTGTTATAATATTGCAATTAACCCACTGCTTACCTCATTTTAACCTTACATTGCAACAATTACCTGGCCTTTCTCAAGCAAAAAAAAAACTCCCAAAAACTGTTCATTAAACTTAACAAAATGGTAGAAAAACCCCACTCCTTCTCCTCGTCCTCCCTTATATTAGCCACCCAACCACCGTGACCAACGAAAAACAATTAAACCGAAAAAAATGTGAGACAGACAAGTATAAACAGCAGACATGCATAGAGAGACCCACCGACACTTATGCTTATCTGCATAATTTATGGTTTAAATCAGACGCCACCATTTGTTGGGAATTGCACCACGTGGTTCCACCAAAAAGAAAAATACAGAAAAATATAATAATAATGCTAATAGGCGCCACCCAACAGAAAAACACAAAACAAAATTGTAAAACAATTAAAATGTAATAAGTCCGAGGGGTCAGCTCTCAAAGTCAATGGGCGGCACTTGCCCTCACCGTTTTTCCTTTACATTCGGGGGGAGAGGGTGAAAATAGAGTAATTAATAATGGTTGGAAATTTCGTAGGCATGCCTGGTAACGCCTCTATTAGGCAAACCAAAAAATGATAAACAGTTTTTCTTGACCAACCCGGAAAATGAAGAAATAACCGTCAAGGATGTTGGCTTAAGGTTAATGCACATCCCCCGCTAAGCTTTTGATTGACACTTGACACCGTGACTTGCTGGCGTTTTCTTTTTCTAGAGATGAAAATGTGTTGATAGTGTCGGGAAACAAATATAATAACACAAACATTTTCAGGCTTTGGTGGCTAAGTAGGTTGTTTACTGTACAATTTAATGACTGCGTAGGGTTAGAAGTACAGTTTTTGGGGGAATTATGCGGTTTACGGGAGCAAAAGATGGGTTAAATCTTGGGAAAGTTTTTTTAAGATATAAAAAAAGTGCAGGTACAAACTTGAATATTTAAGTGTTCATTTAGATATTTTCATAAAAATAATAAGTAAATTATAAATATGGTTGAAGGTTATTCCTAATATTGGGTTAAAAATATTTAAATATTTACTAAATATTATTAATAATATTATTTTTTAAAATTATTTATTATTTTTCAACCTCAATCATTTGATTTTTATGACTTATTTTCTTTACTTCTGTAAGAACAAAAAGACTCTTTAATATATAGTTTAAGTCCTGCCTTATTTTATTTCCATTTAAAAAATCAAAAACCCTTTTATCCTATATTATATATCATTTTAAAATATATCGAAACCTTTTTCTTTCCCTATTAATTCCTTTTATCATCTCAGTGACCGGAAGCGACCATAAAAATGAGAAGGATTCTCGGCGAAACCCCAAGCGTTGAATGCACGTGGCAAGCCCTGAAACCCATATAAAGTTATGCCCCTCTATATATGGTACACCTCCTCCCACACACACACACTCACACACTTACAAACACACACCCACCTACCATTTATACACATATGTAAAGCAATATTAAGGCCAGGATTCCAGAGAGAGAGAGAGAAAGGGAAAATAAGCAGAATCCCATTGAAAAGAGAGGCAAGGAGCCACAACGCAGACAAGCCCAAAGCGTCAAGTTGTGAAGCTGTGTGCAAAAAATCATTAACACGCATACACACACACACAAACACACTGAGTCCTTGCCGTCCTTGTTCCTCGTTTTCGGTGGGCGTGGATGGTTTGGGTGGCTGGGTGTCCTTTTGTGCGAGACTTGCTTAAATTACTTGGGTTTTTACATGCGGCAGTGAGGCACATTAACACTGTAATGTGCAAAAAGTGTTCCTCTGTCTGTGTGCCAGTCTGTGTGTGGGTGTGTGTGTCTGTGTGGGAGTAGAGAGGGGGTTAAGGGGTTAAGCAACATGGCGTCCTTGTAGTTGTAGTTGTGGTCCGAGTGGAGCTCATTGCCATGCATAAAAGGAGCCTCAAATAAAAAGTTTATGCGTGTTAAAAATTTGAATAAAATATTTTTAACGTGACTTTTTTTTTTTAATTAAAGCAAAATATTTAAGCACGAATTCAGGACCTTATTTTAATAAAAATATTTTAAAATATGACCAGAATACTAATACTAATCAGTTGAATCTTTCTAGTTGGGAATTCTAACGACAACGTTATCGTTAATGGCCGCATTGAAACTATTTCTTATAACTTATATGTCAAGGGTTTCTTATAATTGTTATTTAAATTATTAATATTATTTATTGTTGTTAAGAATAAATAATAATTTAATATTAATAGATAGTAGAGACTTCGTAATTATTTTCTTCAATTAAACCATCTTAGCTTTCATTCTGGCCTTCGTATTTCTCCAATTTTCACCGCATAAACCCCATCAGAAAGCCAAGGATCCCTTGGTGGGCGTCAGATACTTTTAGTTAAGATTAATTGTTATATATTAACATGGCGTCGAGTTACGAAGTCTGCGAAAACGAGCTATTTACAAGCTAAACGAAAGTTGACTTTGCCCAAACGACCACGAGAAGCGAAACGAGCTGAGTGGAAGCTGATGTTGCTTCAACTGATGGTGATGTAAATGTTTGTGTCCCTGGAAAATGGCAGTGAAAGTGTGAGAGTGGGTGCTTTTCCTGCTGCTGCTTCACTTTAATAAAGAGCAAAATATTTAAGGCTAGCAGCCTGCCCTGTTTATGGCATATCTTCTCTCTGAGTGTGTGTGTGTTCGTTCTAGATTTATGTTTGCCCATTTTCATGTTTTATCATCAGCTGCGACTGCGTTTTGCGACTGCGGCATTGGAATTATTCATGCTATTCGCCATGTTACTCATACGCCGCGTATGAAAAGGGTTCCAAAATGGCTGCCATTTTGGCCTATTGCGTTTGAATTATGGGCCAAAAGGGTCCGCTCTGTCTGCCTTTGGGCCCCGCACTCTTGCGGTTTTTGCGTACTGCGGCCGCCTGGTTTTTATCTGGGAAAAATGGTGTTGGCCTTGCTTTTTCCAGAATGGAGCGGAAAATGTAGTTCAGAATGTGGTGCAAAAAGGGGAATTCTTTCTTTTTTTTAAGATTTACAATAGGGAGGAATTGCGTATTTACCCTAAAAGCTGGTGTATTTATGTCTTCATGATTTTGTTTACGAAATATTGTTCGAGGAGCTAAAATCAATATATATATTTAACCATAATTTAATAAGAACATTTTTAAGCAAATTAACGCTTAAAAATATAACTTAGCTATAAACCAGTCTGCCAGTTTAGCAATTTAATCCCTTAAATTTTAAATTTTGTTTATTCTAGCTATTATTAGCTCTTTGTTTTATATACTCGTAATTTGCTAGCATTAAATAAATAAACGTCTATATAGGCTTACCAACGGTTAGAGAATTTTCTTAGCATTTTCTTCAGCATTTCCCCCTCGTTAACGTTTAATTTAAATTTCCCCCGACAACCCCTAAATTCTTATATCCCCTTCCATAAGAATTGATGGTTTCCAGTGACATCTTGGCATATGTTTTGAAGCCCAGAACTTCCTGCCACTCCCCTTTTTACGAGCTCTAAGCTGCTCTCCCCTTTGCCATTTTCGGCAACTGTCGCATTCGGAACCACAAACAAATTTGTCTACGACTTTGGTCCAAAACAACATATTGACAGTCGTAACGGGAAGTCAATAAGGAAATAAGAAAACTCCCACCCCACTTCCACCATGCCCCTCGCGTTATCGATATCCTCTCGCCGCCCACACTCAACGCTCTGTCACTTTGGGCGCAAATTTCGCCATTTCCACCCTCGCTAATGTGCAAATAAAAATGTTAAAAGGGTCCTGTAGCACTCAATTACACGCCCTGGTGACCATTTCCCCAACTCACCCCCCGCCTCACGGGTTTTTCCGCTGTGCGTGACTTCTGTGTGTGTGTGTGTATGTGGCAAGGATCCTTGCTGTGTAGAGAAAACATTATGGCGCGCGAACGGAAGTTGCCATCTTGTTGATGGCAGTTAAAGATAAGCGAAAGCGAACTCACACAAAAAAAAGGAATGTAACAAAACCCAAGCAGGACGCGGGTTTTTTTTATGTGTCATGCCCTTCTTTTTAGGAGGATACACGGGCTGGCAATAGCTGAAGAAGTTCTTAATGTATACTATAAAAAAAGAAAAGGAAAAATCTTACTACAGCATAGCGAAAGAAAACCAGAAAAGAGTATTAAGCAGATCATTTAAAAACCCTTTCTCCTTGTTTCTGAATACGTAAAAAAACATGAATTTATGACATAAATTTCAAATTCATGTTAAATATTATTTATTTATTTTATTAATATGTTATTTCTTTCCAGCGTATCTCCATCTCGTTGTTTTTAACTTCTTACATTTTTGACTGCCTTCTATCTGCTTTTACCATTTTTCTCTCTTAGATTTTCATGCTTTTCCGCGCTGCTCGCTGCTTGGCTGCTTTTTATTGCCTGCATTTTATGTTATTTGTTTCTATTTTTTGTTGTTGTTGCCTTCCCTTCTAGGTCCTTTGTCCTGCTGCCTGTGACCGCCATGTTGGCAGTTATCTCTGCTTCAATTCCGGTTTCCTGTCCCCCCCAACCCCCACCGTCGTAATCCTCCTTCTGTCTTTGGCATTTAAGTTTTATGGCTGTTTGCTTTGTTATTTCGCTGAATTTTTTCCACTTTGACGGTCGGAGGGGCTCTCCTAATTTGCAATTTTGTATGGAGACATGGACGACGACGCCTTAAAGCGGTTTTGTCATGTCATTTGGTAATTGGGTGGCAGCGGTTGGCACTTTATATATTTTGCCGCCAGTTGGCAGCGCTCTTTGCTTTTGCTTTTTTGGTCACACATGGTCACACTGGCCGTCGTCGTCGTCAGTGTGGGAGTGGCAAGGGAAACTCTTGCCACTCATCGCATTCGTTTTATTTGCCTTTCTGCTTAATTCTTGTCCCCCTTATTTGGGCAAATTAAGTGCCCCATAAAGTCCACATTTTTACAGCTCATAAAGCAGCCCACAAGTCGAACTTCAACGCGGCCGCAAAACGTTCGATCGGTTGTATAAATAAAAATAACCGTTTAAAAACAATAAATTATAATTAAATTATAACTTTACGTATGCTAATTTTAGGGGCAGAAAAAAAATACTTTCCAGCACCCCTGTGGAGTTTGTCGTCGCATTCTCGCGATTTTTTTGGCGGCCCTTTGTACGCAATCAGAAAATTAAACTCGTGCCCATAAAACTGACACATAAAATTTCAAAATTAAAATTTGCAAAATAAAATTTAACGAACTTTTAAAATTATCAGACAATTACAGCAGGTTTTTTGTCGGGTTAATAAAGTGTGAGATGGGTTTAAGGGTGGGGTGTTTATCTTAAGGTTATAATTATATGGAATTCAGTACCTTTTAATTTAATATTATATTATAAATTATTTTAAAATTATTTTATAAAAATCACCAACCATAATAGTATTTTTCCTACATAATCCCATATAATTTATTCCTGAATTGCAATTTTACCACCCATAATTTCACTCTTTAACCCCAAACAAAAGCAAACAAAGATCTCAATTATGTTAATAAGCTTCACGCCCTTCCGCGAGATTTGGCAAAAGGCAAATCCTCAATGCATATCCCTAAATTCATCCCCTTTCAAAAAAAAAGTGAAACAAACTCTGGCAAATAGTCAGCATCCTTTCACCTTTCACCCCAGAAAAGCGGAAAATTTCACCAGCCACAAGGCAAACTCCATTCAACACCAATTAGGGATGATCATCAGAGCACGGAGCACACAGGAGCACACAGGAGGGTGGCAGGTGGATGGATGACGGAGTTGAGTTGTCGTCGGTCCACCCCATTGGGGTGCCATTTGTTATTGAGTTCCGGACAGAAAAAATACGAAAAAGAAACAAGTTGACTTCACTCCCCGAGTGTCATAAATACATCCCACAGCATAGACAAACAATCAACAATTTATGCGTCTGCGGGGAGAGGATGAGTGGGCCACTTGAGGTGATGGAGAGAGAGGGTGGTCTCGAGGGTTGGATGGTTGCAAGGTTGGGGGTGGTTTCTGGGTGGATTCCCTGCTAAATTGCTCAACAACGGGGGCGCATGTTAAACATGAATTATGAATTGTTATTGAGATTGATGTCGGTTTGCTGCTGTTGTTGCACTTGAAAATATTGTTTTTAAGCGGAAAAATTTAAGAAAAGAAAATTCTTGTTTTTAGAAAAATTTTTTTAGAAGAATATATTTAAAAAAAAAAAATAAATTCTTTTATTTCTTGTGTTTTTATTTAAAACTTGAGGGATTTTTTCTTCAAAATGCACAACTGTTCAAGACTTTTAAACTTAATTTATATTAAAGTCATTCCTTTCATCTCAAGACCCAGTTATTCAACATAAATAATTTTTATAAATGCAATTAATCTTTTAAAAACAAAATAAATACTTAATAAAAATTTTAAGTACAATTTGGGTTATAATAAAATTGTTCTTCGACTTTTCTTCAAGTGCCCTACCACCCAGTCATATTTGAGGGTGAGAAGCTCTCTCCTCAAAACCAGCTTGGCTTTGTTTTGTGTGCGGTAATTTCATTGAAATCATGTTGAGTAATTGGTCCTGCTGCTGTTGCTGAATTTTCAGGGGTGTCTCTGTATAAATAACCCCGGGGGGTGACTCCGGTCTGCAGCCAAAACCACCCACCATATAGCAGCAAGCCAAGCTCGAAGGATTAGGCCACCGCTTTATGCGGTTTGTATTTATTGCCCGTTTTGCCGTCACTTGTCCCCCGTAATTGTAATTGTGTTTGTATTTGTGTGCTACACATGTAACGCGTATCTGATAGATACGCCACCCGAAAGGGGGTGGGGTGGAGTGTCCTGGCCTCTCTGCCAGTGGTTGGTTGTTTGCTAATTTGGGCATAATTTGTGCCCGTTTATTTACTTTGGCCACTTGGAATTAATTTTCTACAAATTGTGACAGCTATGCTAGCGATGAAGTTATTTTTTACATATGTTAACATTGGTAAGAAGGAAAAAAGGGAAAGGGGAGTATTAGAAAGTTGATTGGTTCAGTTTTTTTTTTGATATTTTGGATAAGAATTGTATAAGGTTTAAACTTAGGGAGAGCCATAATCTTTCTTTAAATTTTCTATTAAAAATATTTATTTTACATTCTATTTATATCTTTGATATTTGTTTAACTATTTTTGTACTCCCTTCTCCCTCTTTAAGTTATCCCCACACACTTAGAAAACGTTCGCGTTGAAAAATGTGATGTTTAATTTCGCACATTAAAATCAGAAAATTATCAGACACATAAACTCATAAACCGCACACCGAATGCTTCAATATCCTCCTCCCCGAGAAGAGGGGAAAATCAAGAGTCCAGACTGCGGCTGCAGTGAGTAAGATTAAAATCTTCTCAGAATTGTTGTGTGGACTAAGCCAAGAGGCAGAGCCAGCAAAATGCTGCAACTTGGTGGCAGACAGGGTCCAAGCCAAAAGGAGTCAAATCGATATTGGCAATGAGAGACGGAGGCCAGACAGCCAACGACACTGGCTAAAAGAAGGCAAGAAAAAAATATTGTAGAAAAAAGAAGATAAAGAAATTCAATAAACAAAAAATAAAGTCAGAACATTAATTTAAAATATTAAAGAGTATATAAAAGCGTTTTTAAATCAGTCAACAAATATTTGTTTTGAAATATAAATTGTGTGTATTTAATTTTTCTTTAGTAATGTATATACTCTCAATATAATATTTAAACTTATATTTGGTTTGTATAGAAAACGAAAAACTTATTGATTCGAATAAATCTGGCTTCTGGAAATATACAAATTCCTATAACATTATAATATTTCATCGTGAAATATCAAAATTCACCATAAATTTATAATATTTCATCTCAAGCAGTTAATTTACCGAATTAAAATTCCTCTTACTTTCCCTCAGTGCACTCAGATCCACCGGAGACGTTGGCATGTAAACAAATCGATTTGTTTCATTGATGACATTCTTGGCGAGATCTTTGCAAAATGTCATAAAGTTTATGACTTAAGTCTTTTGTTTGCCTGTGACTCTGGGGGAGTGGGAACGGCCAGGGGAACCCGGCTCGGTGTCTGCTGGAGATCCGCATCTGAGCCTGAAAATATCATTATTAAAACAGATCGAAGTGGAACCGAATTCGAAGGCAACCGGTTTGCCATTAAGTCGGGAGGCTACACCTCCGGATCCTCCTCCTGCTCCTCCTGCTGGCCTTCAGAACTGTCCCCAACCAGCCGCCCGTTTGGCATTCACACCTACAAAAGTGTCATGCGTTTGGCATTTAGCAGGCATTCGCAACACTCACCTTTCGGGCTCTTGGGACTCAGACTGGGACTGGGACTCAGACTCGGACTTGGACTCAAACTCGCAGTCGCAGACGGACTCCGAGTCGTAGTATTTTTTGCGCATCCACAAATTTAACGATTAAGACGTGTTAAATTGTTAACAAGCCACTTGCAGTTATTGCCAATAAGCTGCAAATTTACGAGGCTTCATTGGGACTCCGGTGACTGTGAGTGTGACTCGGTGACTTTCTGGGTTTGGTTGGGTTCTTTTTTTTCTCCTGTCTCTATTTTGCATATAAAAAATGCTTCCAGCTGCCTTTGGTCTACTGACTATTGGCTGGAGATTGCGATCTTAGCCGTCTTATTCTTTTTTTTTCCTTCGCTGGAGGTTGAGGCATTTGAAAAGCGTGACAAGATCAGTGGGGTTGCCTTGTTTGTCAAGGGGTTTTATGGCTAAATTCAAAGGAAGGGGAGATTATAACCCGATGAAGTAGATAATTTTAAGATCAATTTTAAAGCAACTTTTGGCACTTTCTTCTCAAAAGATATAAGAACATTTCGTTCCTCTCAAATATAACACTTTTTAATCACAAAATCACCCTAAAATCTGGATAATTTCTCTCTTAACCAAGACTTGTCTCCAATTTCAAGAGCTCAAGCATTTATCGCTGAATATTTATTCCTTAGACTGCTCAATTTTCTCCGACTATGGCCAGACAAAAAGCTATAGCCCCCGCTTATCTAGAGCTCTGTCCGTTTCAGGTGACAAAAAAGCTGAAATCCCATCAATATTCAAGTAAATCCCCAAACTAAGCCCGCTCATAGATCAGTCTTAGTTACACGCTTATTGCAGTTTAAACAGACACCGATATAGACATAACACTGCCGTTGAATGCCCACATCCAGATACATAAATTAGGGCAGTTCCATCTATGGATGTGCATAGAATTGATATCCAGCTAAGATGATATCCAGCTCAGATATCCATCAGTGCTTGGCCCGATTTTGTTTTGTTTTTTTAGGGGCGTAACTTGCATATAAACGGTGCTAATAACACATTTAAACTGGTCAACAAATTACCGTTCCCCACATTCGATATTTTTTTGATATTTCGATATACGTTTAAATGTCTTTTCAACAAATTTTCATGCAAATGAGTGGAACATAAATGGTAAATCTTTTGGTTACTATGGAGAGAGGTGCTTAGTTGGGGGATTTCTGGATGGATTTGGTTCTTTAGAGGGTTTTCTTGGAAGAATTTTAGTTTTTTTCGGTTGATTATTTATACAAGTATTTTTCTTAGTTGATAGTTTTAAAATAAAACGCTTACCAGGTATTTTTAAGTGTTGAAACTGTATGGTTTTCTTGTATTTATTTATTTATTATGATTACTATTATATATAAATAAAAGAGTAATAGGGTATTAAATAATACCTTAAATATATTTTTTAAATGTAAAACTTTACCCTTGAAATATTTTAAACAATTTCATTATATTCTTTGTGTTAGAAAAATGCTTATTTCTTCTTAGCTGATTATAGTTTTAGCTTATTTTTCTGGATTTATCTGAAGTTTTCGTATCTTATTTCATTCAAATAGTTGACAGCACTATCCTCTGTTCTCTTAAAGCTTTATTCTTTTTTTCTTGGGGACCCGGAACAGATGACCAGCATCTGGCTTAGACAATGCGACGACGGCGGTCCAACTCGGGCGGTCTCATTTGTCGCGGCCAGTTTCCAACTTTTCACGAAAACTTTTCGGCCATAAAAAGTGTCAGCTGAAACTGCTGAAAAGAAATTTTATGGTACCAAGCCCGGGCCATCGAGGCAGGGGAAGTTGTATGCCATTGTCCGGATATTGATTTCCAAAAGGTGTGACGACCTCTTTTGTGTGTGTTTGAACCCCAAAGCAGATACGATAACGCTGGGGGCGATTTATGAATGAGAGATCTAAACGCGGATACTTTATAGAGACACCGAGTCTGGACCCGGGGACTGGGTGTTGTTTGTGAGTCATCCCAGAGTCCAAAACGATTTGTTTTCCCGCTGCGCGTTTGTCTGTGAAAGTGTAATATTGTGACACTTTTGATTGTGTGCCCCTCCTTGACTCTCATTAGAATCAGAATGGAAATGCTAATACACCCTGGCTTTGAGCCACGCTTAGCATCCGTAAATGGTTCTATTCGGGAATATTGCTGCATTGCTTTCCAATTAGCAGAGCAAAGCCAAAATTTATGTTGCATTTATTACATAATTTGTCCAATTTTATGTCTCCCGAGGCTCAAGTGCGAGAGTTTTACGAGCCACGGAGACTCCTTTGTGTCTTGTCTCCTCCTAGCCAAGGTTTTTCCAATTTCCGTGCCGGATTAACAGGGATTTTCCGTGCTGAATGTTGTAACTGAAGCTGCTGCTGAAGCTGCTTTCCATTGCCATTCGCCTTCGTTTTGTGTGACGACATTTTTCAATTAAGAAAGGATCACAAGGCGCTTAGTAAGGCAGAGCTCTTCCTTAGCACAAGCTGGCTTTTAATTAATTACTCACTCTGGCATCTGTTCTACCGCTCGTCGAACTTTTTGGCAGCTGCAACTGAAAGCACCTGCCAGGAGAAGTTTTGAAAAGGGTTCCCTATTGATTATTATTATATTTTATGCCTAGTGCCATATGCATGTTTTTGAGTAATTTCTCTGTAAATATCTATATATTATCTAAGAGTAACAGTAAACCGGCTGCGATTAATCAAGGCATCTTGAACTGTGTATTTAGCAGCGCTTAGCAGTTAGAACTAGCTGCCTGACTAGGCTAAACACACTAATTACTGAAATGGCCAATTACGGTGAGCAATTTCCGAGTCTCTCTCTCTCGGCTAACATCGCAAATCAGTCAGTTTTTTTGCTGTATTTTTTGTTCAATTATCTAATTAACTTGTTAACAGTTTCTCAATAGCGTATACTCGATATATGCATATAATTGCCTCGCTCTGGTGTGTGCACCTCATAAACAATTAGCGACATTGGCGACTAATTCGAACCACGATTTCGTATGTCGTCGCATATTAAATTAATTACACATCCAGAGAGAGATTAATAAAATGTGAATATTAAATATGTGAATACGAATAGCTAAGGTGAATGGCAAGGCAGAGATATGCTTAAATTAACGTACTTAGGGGCCACGTAATAATTAAGAAATTTACAAACGATTTATCAAGTTAATTAAACGTTGGCAGCCGTTGGGTTTCATTATACAAAACAAAACGAAACGAAACGAAGCAGTGATAGATGGCCAATGATCGAAATCATTTCACACGATCACATGATTGAGCGGACATCGGTGTTATGGCCGCAAATAAATAAAGAAATTTATGAAATAACGAAACTTTCAGCCGATTGTGATTGCGGCTGTTGCTAATTTGCCAACTACTTTGGCGAAAGCTGTTCGACTTTGAATCCCGACTTGGTACTGGAATATATATACATATATGTGTTGTTGCCAAAGTGAGAGTAGTCAGCCGCTGAGCCTGAGAAGACAATGAACTCTCGGCGGGAAATTTAAATGAAAATGGCATACTGCCAGCGATTGGAGCAGCAGATGCCTGTAATTAAGTAAATGTGGAAATTATATGTTAACAACGCGAATAAAAAACGGCTGCTAGAGCGATTGATCTATGATTGAGTGCATAGAAATTGTTCGTGAGAGTGTGCGAGTTGAGTAAGCAGGCTAAAAATTATGAAATTGGGTTTCATTTTACAAAAAAAAATTAGGTAGAAGAGTGATAGTTAAATATAAGGTTGTAAACTTGTTATTCATTATTTTATGTGTAATAAAAAAGCATGTTTTTTAAAAAAATTAAATATTTTTTAGCTTTTCAGCCTTTTGAAATTCTTAATAATAATTGAACAATTTGTATTCTAAGTAAACTTTGCCATATAACATATTATGTAAATATTCCAGTAAGTATTTCCTGAGTATGTTTATTGAATTAGCTGTAATATATCCCAATCTGTGCTTTATTTTCCTGATTTTTCCAGACTTCCTTATAATACTGTAGCTTACAGCACATGGCATCCACCCACTTAGGCCCTTCCAGCAGCCATCATCTCATAATCATCATCATTACAGACGCCAAATGCTTTTAGTCATCTGTTTTTCACTCCAAGTTTCCTCTTATTTTTCCTAAGGAAATCGAAAACCAAAAACAAAAAACTCAAAAAACCAAAACCGATAAGCAAAATTAAGCGCATTTTTGAGATACTCGCGTACTTGGTGGCCTCATTGAAAGCTTATCGAGAAGAGCAGCTGAAACTAAATGCCGGCGATAAAACTAATGAAAATGCGTTTTCTAATTGCACATTAGGCAAAGTGAAACGATTTTCCCTGTAAGTGGAAATCCAGGGGCAAGAAATCAAAATCAGAGTTCCGAAATTGAAAAACCATCCGGTGGCAAGATATCTCAAGTGCAGCTTCTGTTTATAGGGCGCACGTGTGTTGCCTGTCTTTTTGTTTTCAATTAAATTTTTCTCCTTTTTTTGTTGTGGGTGTGGTGTGGTGTGTATTGTGTTGTTGTGGACTTTTTGATGTATCGTGCTGGGGGCTTGGATTTCGCTTTTTTGTGCCGTGTTTTACGCACCAATGCCCCCGCCATTAATTTTAATTTGTGCGTCAAACGTAAACGCAAAACGCCTTCGTCTCGTGTTTATTTAGCGGCTGGTCAGTACGAGCCAAAAAGAGATGGCTACAACGAAAATAAAAGAGATAGATAGATGGGGAGATGGGTAAAAAACAATTGCACACAATCATTTTCAATTTAATGTCATTATGTGCAATTTGTCAACAATGTCCACAAAGCAGTCAGTCAGCCATGTGTCCGTGATTTGCCTACGAGACAAGGCTGGAGTTGAATGGGATTTAAAAGGGGATCTAAGAAGTTTTGGTAGGGGTTTTATATTTATATTATATATATAATATATTATATTAATAAAATATATATGTTGTTCTGTCTTAAATAATGTGCATCAGCTATTTATAATATTTATGTTCAAGGTAGGTTCTATTGATATATTTATTTTCAACTGTATTTCTTTTTTTTTTTTTTGATTCTACAGAAATCATTTGGAATTTAAGAATCCCTTAAAAAGGTATCTCAAAATTCAAAATTTTAACTTTGGAAAACAAATTTTTAACTATCTATTTCATACTTTTAAACACCTTTTCTGGGATTATAACCTTTAAGTTTCTTCATAGGATTTTATTTGTATGCCTCAAATTTGTATCTTTTTCAGGAATTTCAAACCCACAGATATTTTCTAAATATTTATTTCCCCCTTTCTGCATTCTTAAACCTTTTGAAAATTGATAGGGTACGCCCCTGACTTCATGCAAATGACCAGAGACACCACTCTCCTTATATCCCAATCGAAATCCCTCCCATTTCTATTGAAATACACCATTTGGGGGACTATTGTTTGCTTATTTATGCTGCTACTCTTTCTATCCAACGAATTCGTGACGAAAAGTGATTGAAAGTAAACAATAAAAGCGACACTCGCCTGTCACTTTCCACTTCCCATTTCCATTTCCACATCCACAACAACATCCACCTTTAAATCCTCGATCTAAAACGGGGAATTTCTTTTGGGGGGCACTTGACTCTCTGGCTAACAATTTCTACTTACTTTGCCAGGCAAATTGGCCAATTGCGATTGGTAACAGCCGCGGCCGACATGCCGAACAATTTAATTCAATTAAATATTTTTTCGTTGACTGCCTGTCGTTTGTTATTTAGCGACAGTTAAGTTCCTTCCTCCGCCTCCGCATCCGCGGCAATTGTTTTATGTGAAATTTGTCACACTGTCATGTGCGTTATATAACCAGACAGAGACTGGGTGAGAGGGGGTACCGAGGAGGTCAGGGAAGTCGCCAGGTGGACAATGGACAATTTGCGGCACTTGAATTATTCAAAATTTCAATGCAAAATCGCGAGAAAATTAGCCCTGCCATCGGACGAAACAGAAGACTGACTTTGGCAAGTCTTTAAAAATTCATTGCCGATTTTCCATGCCAGTTTTTTCCAGGGAAAATTCAGGGGAAACCAAGCAGCTGCTGGTCTGGTTTGGTCTCTCAGTAAATTGGATTTTCGGGAAAGACAAATCTAAAAGTAGTTCTTGGGAAACCAACTAAAAGCAAGTAATTTTGGATTGGAAAATGTGGGGGAAAACTTTATCAAATTATAAAATTCTATAAATGTTATAATTTTAGAAAGCCTGCAAAAATTCTCAGGAATGTATATAATTTATATCCACAAATTCTAGAACCTTTAACCCCTTCGAACCCCTCTAAACACACACTTAACAGTGACTTAACTAACCTCATTAGGCAACTTCCGCTGTTCTCTGTTGACCCCTTGAGCCCGCATATCCAAAAATCAAACATTATTATTCTTGTTTCCCCCGATTTAAATCCCCAGAGAAAGATTCAAGATGATCAAGCCCATATCTAAGGCACACACAGACCCCTTGACTTCCATATAAAATCACCTGTGGTGTCAATATTTCAACACTGCCAGCGGTGTTGAAGCTCTCTGTCTCCGATTTGATTTTTTTTTGTAAATATATTTTGTTTTGGGAATTTCTCTTTTTTGTGTGTGGAACAGATTTGTGATTTATTGATTGAATTGAATTAATCAACAAACTTATGAGTCAATATATTGTTTAAACAAAGCCAGACACAAAGGAGAATAAAACGAATGCAAATTAATCATATGCCAAGATCATGATCGGAGATCGGAGAAGTCTGCTGCTGCTGTTTCTCTTCTCTTTTTCTCTGTTTTTTTCTCGATTTTTTCTTGATTTTTTCTCGTATTCTCCGCTGCTGACGAACTAACTGACAGTTGTTTGACATGCCCCAGAGTCAGTTTCACTCGAAAAAATAGAGGGGGGCAGAAACAATTAACTGAAACAAGTTGTAATTTTTTATGGAAATGCAAAAAACAACGACAAGACAAATAAGAATAATATCAAATCGAGTCGAGTCGAGGCAAGTGGGTGCAGCATATGGCCCGTAATTAAAAGGTTAACTTGATGTAACTATTACCTGGGAAAGGCACTCAAAGAAAATATATACAAGAAAATTTAACAGTTCTAATGTTAATTTTAATATTAGAAATATTTATTATTAATTTTGTGCACCAAAAACATATAGTTAAATAATGAGGTTTAATGGTAATATAAATAAATAAAATATTAAAACTAGAGAACAGATCAATTTTCCTCTAATTCTCTGATATATTTCTCCAATACTCTAAAAATTCCCCCAATAAATAAGATCAAACTGCAAAAGTTGCTGCTATTTTTCTGCCCCATATCCGAAGACCCCTGTACCCTTTCCCTCCCCAAAACATTCTGTCCGCTGTCATCTTTGACATTTGTACATTGTAAATGTTGACACTTTACCACACACCACGACAAGACATCGGGGAATGATCTTGTTACGGTTACATGAATGATCACCACAAATTGGCATGAGGAAGCCAGAAAATTGTCGCCTCGACTAGCTTTCCTCGGGGAGTTTTCCATTGACACCTCGCGGGCTGTCGCAGCAAGTTTTTCCCCAAGACCGATGAGGTGGAAGGCCCGCTGCTTTTATTTTTGTGTGTATATTTTTAGGTGCGATCGTGAATGACTTACCGTCTGAATGAGTGAATGATGAGCAAATTTATCGCGGCATTGTGTCAAACTGTTTTTGGTTTTCAGTTCGGTTTGGCGGTGTGTGTGGGCCTCAGACTTGGGAGGGAGAAAAATGAGACTTCTGTAGGAATATATGTATATATTCATACATATGTTTAGTTCCTCCAGCATGTTCTGCTTTGTCTGACAAGCGTTTAATTATTTTGGCTTGATTGCGACTTTGACTGTATATAAGGAAGGCGATTCATTCATGTTAGTGGAAGTTGGAATGTTTTGTGTTGCAGTGTCATATCATCATTGACACAAAAGCAGCTGTTCTGAGAGGGAAAAGGTGTGGCAGTAATTTTTAAGGAGCATATGAGCGGTTTAAAGCTTTAGTTTAGACAGAATAAATTTATAAATGTTATTTTAAGTGACTTTAAAATTAATTGAAGTAAAAGCAGCTACTAAAAACCTGAAGTGTATATTTTAAGTCATAACTTTATTGACTTCTTTTCAATATGTTACTTCATTTCGAGGCCTAATACTCGTATTTTTTACTCAATCATTTTTCTCACGTTCCCAGCTCGATTGGGTAGCCGTCATCTCTGTGCTTTTCAGGGGCTGCTCCTTCAAAGTTTAGCCGCCAACGCCCCCAAAACTTATGGACCCTGCCCTGCCCTGCCCCATGATTGATGGGCATCTTGCGTACAAATTAACACTGGAATTACTCCTCAAGCACTGCAGGCCAAGTTCGGCAAAGTTCCAAGCCTTTACGGCTCCACCCTAAGAGCAAAATAAAATTAAAAAAAAAAGACAAAATTCCTTAAAAAAAAAGAGAAGATGCTTTTTAAATAAAGCCGACTTTCAATTAGTTAAAAACCCCAAAAGTAAAACCTCGCAAAAGACAAAAGGCCGACATAGTCAAGTCTTAATGAGACGACGACTGAGTCTACCCCAAGGTGCAATCGTGACTGAGTTTGAGTCTCTGTATGAGTCATGAGTCATTCAGGCAGCATGTTAATTATGAATATGCAACTAAATCATTACATTTTAAGCCAATGTCAAACGCGCAGCTGGATATTCTGATTAATTGCCGTTCGTTTTTCCTTCGTTTTCCTAGCTCTCCTGGCTCTGGCTCTCTTATTAATTACTATACTCGATCCTGATCCTGATCGTGATCCCTTTCCCGACCACAGATCGAGGGAATATCTCCGGGAGACGCGTGCTCGAGGCGTGAATACCATCGTCAACAAGCTAGCACCTCTCGCTCTGAATTATTGCTGAAATATTTGCTGATTTATTGGCAGCAGCCTCAACTGGGGCTTGTTGCACTTGGCACGCCATATGCGTGTTTTTTTAAGGGACACTTGGGGAGCGAGACTGAGATCACTGGGAAAAATATTATACAGAAAAAATTAATATTGAAAAATATGGGAATCTGCGGTCAATTAATGGTTTAGTTTTATTTTTATATATTTTTATATGGAGGTTTATCACAAGCTTTAGAGAATCTAGTCAAAAATATAATATAAAAAATGAGATACATAATTCCAAACAATTTTTTAAGCGAGCGTTACGCATCTTATTTTGTTTAAAATCTTTGATTTTACCTTTTGAGAGTCACAATTCATTTTCTTCTCCTAGTTTTAAATTCCTTAAATAAGTATACTTTGTATACTTTTATTTAATATAATTAATTTTTTTCACCAATTAGATCTCTACTCTATCTTAATTTTATATCCAGCATAAGCTTTTTTCCACCAGTGCCTTGTGCAACCTTGTTGCAATTAGTTTTTGCATCACCACCCAGCGAGTAACCGTGGCGTATCGTCTTACCTTTTAAAGCCAACCTTGAACTGGGCTCACATCTGAAGGCCCTAAATCTGGCTCAAAAAGGTAACTACTCTTTTTTCACTCCACTTTTCCCCCTCCTTTGGCCAGTGAGCCGGATGACGCGACTTGGCAGCTTGGCAACTGCAACTGCAACTCGGTTCAGTTCGGGCAAACTTCCGTGTAATTAAGTGGCGTTCACAATGCGCTCCACCACCCATTGTGTGCTGGATTCCAGACACAGAGACCTGAAAGGGAGACCAGCTCTGGGAGGGAGATCCTCTTCTCAATCTCCTCTTCTCGGGACCCCACACACAAATTCTTTGTGAAGACCCAGACAAGCGAATGCACATGATTTCAACGAGGAGCCGTCGTCGGAGAACTGGATTTGGGCGCCAGTTAGGCCACAATGGGTGAAGAAGGCCTCTAACAGGGCTAAAAAATAAGTTAAAGGTAGTCTAAAGGAAGGGAATTTATGGCATGGAAAGTATTTAAAGCCTTGCTAAGATAGCAAATAAAAATTAAAGTAAATATTTTGAACCTTTTCGGGGTTTATGCTCACAAAATATAGTTCTTGGAAATTAAAAAAAAATTTGATATCTATATATGATATTTAAAATTTTATGTAAAAGAGGTCTGTTAATTAAAGTTTTCCAACCTGACAAGCTAAAAAAAACCTCTAACTCTAGCTTATAAATTTTTAAATAATTTTTAAACACTATTCATTATCAAAATGGTCTTTAAATGTATGTTTAATAATCTTAAGAAGCTCTTAAAAATCTCTCAACCCTCTCTTAGAGTACCCAAAACATTTCTCAGGAATAGAGACCAAGATAGATGGCCCAGGAATCCAACCTCATGACATAGTCATTCAACCGGAGTCTCTGGAAATATGATAAATGGGGCGCTAACTCCCAGACTCTCGGCTTCGCTCCTTCTCTCCTCTGAACCAAAAATCTAGTTGCACTTCTATTGCCAAAGTCAGGCTCCACTTGGAGCTTCTTCTTCGTCTTCTTCTGGGGGCCTCTGTAATTTGAGGCCATTTTGGTGCCTGGCCACGAAATAAAGTTGTCAGCTGCTCCTTTGCACAAAATGCAAATGATGGCAGACAGAGAGCAGCTCTCCCCTCTCTCCTTGTGGCCAAAGTCACAGTCTGCTGTTAATTTTTGGTACGTGTCTTGCAAATTAGACTATCGTGCTCCATCTCCTCGGGCCTGCTGAAAACTTCCTAGAGTTTCAATGCCATTTAATCGAAACTTTGAATGCCAACCGGTTGCCACACACAGAAACTAAACCAGAAGCTGGCAAGGAACGGGTTTCGATCGTATCCAGGCTGGACTTGGGTTTATCTATTTAGAAAAGCTATGGTAATGGTGTCCAAAGTGGGGCATATAAAAATATTAAAATTAATATCAATATGATGTCCACTTGACATAGAGTGAACAACTTTATTGAGAAGTGTATAGAGAAATTGGGTTGGGGTTTCGGGTTTTAGGAAAATTAATAAGAAAGTTTTATATATTACAAAAAATAAAGAGAAATGTGACCAGAAAATAAACTCTATTTACAATAATTTTAAATAATTCTCAATACATCTAACTATCTTTTTTTTATTACACCCAAAAACAAAGCCTTGGTCATGTCATATGGACAGCTCATTAACGCCAAGCCAAATGCCATAGACAGTTCAAACCTTTGAACCCTTTGACACAACAGAAGTGCCTGTGTACTTGGCACTTTTATGGATATAGCTTCTATCGATTGCCAGCTATAAAATCGATCATTAGCGCTCTTAATTTGCAGCGACAAAGAGCGCGCTGCGTTGATGGCAACGCTTCAACAGTTTCTGTTTTTGTGCACCGAAAAAAATGGTTATTAAAAAAGAAATAAACTTAAGTTATACTTAATATTAAATATAATATTAATACAGTATTTTGCCACCCATAAAATAAACAAAAAGTACATAGTTAAATTCATTTAAGAAATGCTTATTAAAATTTTGTAGAGAAAGAAATATATACAAGCTTTTTAAGGAATCAATTAAGTAGCAAATTTTACCATAATAAAACTTCAAAGTTTGTGATACAAAATAACCTCGTAATTAAATTTATTTTCCGTGTATTAATACCAGTTCAGTTTCCACTGAACAGCGGAAAAAGGGTGCAACGGTCATAAAAATTAAAAGCAAATTACGAACAACTGCACAGCAGTTAACTCGACGATATTAGCACAGTTCGCAGCGGTTCGATAATGCTATGGATCGATCGATTGACTGAATGACACCGAACCTGGCGCTGACCAAGCGCGACCTTTTGTCACTTCATAGATAGACAGGGGTTGAGGATTTTAAGGGGAGAGGTGGGTTTTATTGAGAGAATGGCGAGGTGATGGACGCACCTTAGACGCTGACGCCGACTTCCGTTTGGCATTGAAGCGCAACCGTTTCAATTTCATCGAAAGAGTTAAACAAGTAGGAAGAACGAAGGGAGGGGAGATTGAGCCTGGCTAATACCCATTAAAATGAGGCTAAATAAAATACTTGTATTTATGTATCTTTTATTTTACTTCACTTGATGGTTTAATAGAGAATATTTATTTACCTTTTCTTCTATAAATATTAAATTGAGGCTTAAGACTTTATATTGAGATTCATTTCATATTGGTTTTTCAATAGAATCAGCCTTATATATCCTTCTAAAAATACCCTGTATTCTATGAAAGAGTTAAACACGATGGCAACAATTTGAGTGCCTAATGACGCAGAGTAATGAAGTCGCCGCCGCGCCCCCAAAATGAAGAGTCTGTCTCGGAAAACCCGACTAAACAGCACTGAGAGAAAAGTATTACACCAATTTGACAATAAAGTTCTGAAAAGTATACCAGAATAGTCAAAAGTTATCCTGGCAAAAGTAAATATAGAAATGTATCTGTTCAAGATTTTATGCTTTTATTAAATTATTGTTTTATATTTGAAGTATTTTATTAATTTTATCTCTTACTGAAAGAATTTATTATTTAAATTTAATTGTACTTCTTACTCCCCCCAATTTTTCTCAGTGTCCCCAACCGGACTTAACCCAACCCAACCCCTTGTTTTTCGCGCTTGATGTGCCGTTGATTTGCTGCCTTCGGCCCGGTAGTCGCCGAGTCTGGTGCTAAAAATCGTCACAGCTGCACAACATTTCGAATTGAATGACTTAATGTGCTGCATTGTGTCATCAATATCCGCTCGGATCGATGGGGTTATATACACTCGATTCTGTGTTCTCGGCCCAGGGTCAACTGTCCGTGACAAAAGTGTGAATTTCGCCGGGCTTGAACGCCCACTTGAGGCCCATAAAAAGTCTGTATCTCTCTCTCTCTCTCTGTTTCGTCGCTATATCTTCTCCAACGGATTAATCCTTCCAAGCGAGTGACATTTGACAGTCAGTCACTGTCAAGTCATCAATATGTACTTAGGCCATTCCATCACCTCGGGTTAAGGAGAAGAGAACACAAGCCTCTTGCCTCGACTTCTTGGCTTTGTCCCCTTGGCCTAATCCTTATGTAAATCTGTCAAATTAGTTGCGATTAGTTCAAAGTGAAAAGTAGTTGCCAGCTCTTTGAGCCAGCTCTCACACACGAGCCGACATCAGCGAGCTGAGCGGATTTTCCTTTTCCGACTTGTTGATGGAAAACTCTTTGATTTTTGGCCTCCACTTGGGAGGGAGAGAATGAGTTCAATGGGTTTAAGCTGGTGTGGGAGTTCATAAAGGTAGGTTAAGGAGGGGAGTTAAAGATTGGGAAGTAGGGGAAGGGTTAAGGAGGAGAATCTGAGATGTGGAAGGGTGTACTTGAAGTATTTTTATTGCCAGGCACTAGACAGTTTTAGTCAGAAATTTTGTACACAACGAAGAAGTCATTTCCCACCCTTTAAATCATATATCCTAATCACCATAATTTTATGAATGCTTTAATTTATGATATATTTAAAAATATCAACCTAGTTAGCAAAAAATAGTATACAATTCCCACGGGTAGCTAATAACCGTGTCGCAATTGTCACAGCCAATAAAATTCAATTTTCATTTAAATTAATTTACAAATTCCCACGTAGGCGTTTGTATATAAATATATATAGACCTCCTCGAGTCCTACCCCAAAAGCCTGGACAACTTTCAAGCTAATGCCAAACAAATTGCCAGCAAATCGAATGGCTCAAAAATCGGGTGATAAAAAAATAAGGGAATCACGCGACTTGCCGTCTGCCGCAACTAACTATTTCAATTTGCGGGATGGGAAAAAAAGGGAGACAGGCAGGGGAAGAGAGGCTTAATCTAACCAATTGGCAACACCAAAAGCGACCCTCGCACAGAAATCCTCGCAACGAAATGTACGGAAATACAAACAGACACAGGGACGACAGGCTCATCATCGGTGGGAGTCGAAGTGGGAAAGTGGAAGTGGAAATATATATCGCGATATCCATAATGACACTTTCCGCCGATGCGCAACTGTGACAAAATTAATTTTCAACTTGACTGCATCCGGACAGGACGAGGTTTTGGGCCTGGGCCTGGAATTGGGAATGGGATTGGTATCCTGTCTGCATCCTCGCCTGCCGTCTGTTGACGATAATGAGACCATAGATAACGCAATTTTATGTTCCACCCGAATTTCACAAATAGTTGCGCGAATTTCACCCAGTCTACGACAAGTTAAGGCACTGAGAACAAAATATTTAAATGATTTTCAATGATTTTTCAATAAAAATATTGTATTCTTCATTAAGAGATGTAGTCGTTCTCTAACCCTTTAAACCTTTTTAAACCTTTAATTTTTGAATCTAATAAAATGGAATACTAGGAAGACTTGTTAATCTTTTCATTTTCACGGGATTTCAAAAAATATTTATATAATTTTTCATCCTTTTTCATAACTTAGAAAATAAACATAGTTAGTTTTCAGGAAATCAAAGCTAAATTATGGAATTCATCGCCTAGAAATAATATATATTTTTCCCAGTGCACATGTGTCCATACCCGTGTCCTGGGTTTTCTGGGTTTCCCTATGCCTGGAGTCCGGGTGCAAAGCACTCACAAGTCAACAGCCACGGCCACTTCCACCCCTTTTCCGCCCCTGAACCGAGTCGCAACTGTAATGGACTCTCGGCCCTAGGGCCAACGCCACCGCACTGACAAACTGTTCCGCTAAATAAATCACGATTCATGATTATCGCCATGAAATCGAAATTTTCTGCTTTATTTTTCATGCCTCGGAACAAGTTATCTAATATGCTTTTAAACGGAAAAGGGGGAATTTTGGTAAGGGAAAGGGCAGCGGCGAGGGCAGTGGCTTAAACGAATAGCTGAATTATTGATTTAGGCTGCGAGTTGCGAGTTAGTTCCATGAGGGAACCGGGAATTAGCTTTAAGAGATAATAAAATAAATTAGTAAATAAGATTTGTACTTAAATAAGTAATTAAACTTTTAAGTTAACCATGTTAATGAAGGTTGTATATTTTTAAATGTTTTATTATTCCTGTGAGAATGTCACTAGAAAAAGTGTTTGACCTACAAATTTTCTCATTGAAAAAAATATATTCCCAAGAATATTTCCTCTATAAGTTTTTTTTTAACTGAAAAATAATTGGTAAACACAAGTAATAACAAGGCATTGTATGCTTCTTTTTATTTATAACATATCCTTAAGGTTCAAGAACTCGGCTAATTTTGCTATACAGTTTTCATGAACTCCAATTAACTTTTGCCTTTGGAGACAGTCAATGTCAAGGCTGATTTGAGTGTAGTCAAGTCAGGGTTTACCATAACAACAGAGAATTGGGATCAGAATCAAAGTCAGAATCAAAATCAGAATCAGTGACAAATCCTGAGAAACTTACTCTGCCAAACAATGCAACTCATCATCAGAGCAGGGCGATGTGTGATGTGATTTCATCTGATCATCCCCCAAGGAGGAAAGCAACCCTCATAACAAATGTATATTCAAAAAAAAAAAAAACCAAAGGCAACCGCAAACACAAGCCCCTCCTGATGTCCTGTCATATTTGCTCATTTAACGGGCTGACACATCAATGTCACATCAAACGGCCAACCAAAAAGGAGCCTCCGGCTGACAGCTAATCCAATGGCAATTATAATGCCGTAACGGCCGATCTTTACTCCGATTCCAGATGCAGAAGAGGCTGCTCTACTGGTGTGAAGGAAACCCTCAATTCCGCCTAATTGAAGCTAATCAGAACCAGCACATTTCCCTTTGTTTTTCCATCCGCGGAAAGTGTCAAAACTGACATGACAAGGCGAACGAATCAGAAATAAGAGAAATCACAAGCGCAATAATCAGCAGAGCGCTTTTTGTAGGGGCGTGATTTTCCTGTGGTTTTTCCTGCGGGGAAACAAGGCATCATCATTTTCGGACACTTGACATGCATATGAAAATTCTGACACGTCAACGCGAGAACAGGGCTTTCCCGGGCTAGTAATTGGAAACGTTACTAATTCCAGGGATTGTTTTGGGGATTCCCCCCTCAAAAAAGAAAACTGATTGACACATTTGACTAAAGTGGCGATTATACGAGCTTGTGTGTCTCGGTAATTTCCATTTCCATATCACTCATTGTGACAGCCATCGCTTCTTCGTATATCAATTGACAATTGCCGGTGTCTTTTGAGGGGATTTTCCTTATTACCATATCAAAGGAAACGGAAAACTCGGGGAAAAGTGTCATTACACACAGGGGCCAGATGGGTGGTCCGTCGGTGGCAGAAATGGGGTCACCAATTAGAGGAAAACCTCAGCAAATCAATCACCTCGAAGTGGTAAAGATACTGGGGAAAAAAATATAGAGAGTGTTAAGAAATATATCTGAATTTGTATATATATTTATCTGAATTTTATTACAGGCTGGTATATTATATAACTGAAAGAGTTAAGAATATTATCGAAAGCAGTGAGTTTTCTAATGAGAAAAGCCAAACCGACTGTAAAAACAACCTGCTGCACTTGTCTTCTGAATAAAATAATAATAGTTGAATCTTAATACTTTGAAAATTAATATAAAATATCTATAAAGTTGTTATAATTACAACTTCTTTATATAAACACTTTGAAGCCTTTTTTCTATTGGTATTTTCTCTTCTACCAGCCTTCGTTAGCCTCATTCCTCCCTCGTTACCCTCCCAACTTCTGGCTAAGAAATAAATATAAAAAAAATCCCGTCTGGCTGTCGCTACAAATGCCAGTCCAATTTGTTACAATGCGTTACACTCATCCGACTGATGTCTGACTTTGTTTGGCTCCAACTTGCTACGCATTCCAGGAGCTGCACAAGGTATCTCCACCATGTTGGTGGCAGCTTCGTTTCGCTTTGCGGATCGGATCGGATTGGATCGGATTGGATAGCCGGGGAGGATCAGTTTTCGTTTTTTTTTTATGTAGAAGGAAGGAGGGTAAACGGACAGAAATCCATTCATCAGTGGCAAATTTGTTGGTGGTATGAATCCATCATGTTGCCAGTGAAAGATCGTTTGTCGCTGATCATCAGCTTAAAAATCGCGCAAATGACGAGCGTAAGACACGAGATGTGGTACCCATGACGGTGGCTCTGGTGGCTCAGCGGTTACCAACTTAAGCTGACAACAACATCCCAGTCCCAGTCCCAGCAGGCAGGGAGGAGGAGCAGCGGGAGAAAGCATCCGCAGATCAGTCTGTCGTTTTAACTGGTTTCAGCTCGCAGTCGGACTGTGTGCGTAAGCTAATGAGAAGTATGGATGTGGTTGCTCTACATGGGTTCGGGGTTTATATATGGAGCATGGAATTAATATATCAAATTAAAAAAAAAATAAAATATTACTTAGTTTAATTTGCTTCTTTTCATATAAAATATTTATCTTTACAAATATTTTTACTATATTTAAGTCCTCTCTTTTTGTAGCTCATTTATGAAACCCCTCTAGTTGAACCCCTTTTTTCGTTTAGGAGTGTGGCTGCTGCTTTTTTGGGGGCAGCAGCTACCACATATAGGAATTCCCCCCAACTGTGCCAGCACACAAATGATGTTGATTTTTATCAAAACTTATTGAGAAAACGTAATTTTTTAAGCTTTACATCGGGCAAAGGCAGAGCAGAGATGCGGCCTATACGCCAGACTGCCTTTTTGCGGATTGAGTGCTTCGAATACACATCAAGAAACGCCTTAAAAAATCTTTTAAAAATTAATTTTAATAGGTTTACACATTTATTCAATGAAAACAACTCTTTTCAACTTTAAAACAAGACTTTTTTTTCATCTATATTTAATATATTTACGATTCTTTAACACCTCAAAATACTTCTAGTGTTCATTGTGAATTTGAAAAATCAGCAAAAATCGGGCAGCTATTAATACACGTACCACATAAAGCCTACCTGCTGGCACCAGGCAAGAGCTCCTGTCCATCAATATTTCAGCTTCAGTTTCTGTTTTATTTGCTGGCACACACAGGCATTCAGATGTGTGGTCCTACCACTGCAGGAATAAATTTCCATTAACGAGTTCAATTGATTTAAATTGCCGCTGACCGCAGACCATATCGTTAGACATATTTCAAGCGACAAATTCTCTGCGTTACTCTCTAGAATTTATTGTTTGTTTTGAGCTAAAGTCTATATCTCTCCACTAACGAACTTCTAATAGTTGCAGCAGATTAATCTTGGAAACCTGGGACCTGGGCCGCCGATGAATCAAAATGAAAACATAAAAGCGATTTAAAATCGATTAACCCGATTTGCCGACATGCAACAGGTTCGGCCCTCAATTTGGCTCTTATTATCGAAAAAGCGCGGCTTAAAACAAAGGCGGCTGGAAATTGCCGGCAAAGTCGGGGATCGGAGAAGAGATCCCAGATCCCAGATCGGGGAATCTTTGGTTGTTGGGTCCACTTTGAAGACAGAACATTCAGCAAGGCAAACGCCTACCGCAGAGTTCGCTCTTCGTGGTTTCTTTTTTGTATTCCAACCGGGAAAGAGGTGAGAAAATTGTTGATTAGCTTCTATGGAGGCAAAAGTTGGCCCATTCAGTCCCGTTTTCGTGGCGATCTTGATGAAGATCAACATGCCAGCGTTGAGGGCGTGGTTGCGTATGACTTTGATATCTGTCGGCATTTTTGGCTTTAACTTTTGGACAGCAACTGGGCCACAAAATAAAACATGCAACCTATAAGGGAATCTTATAAGAAAGGGTATATTATTAAGAGAAATCTTGGGGAATAAGGAAATGCTCTTATAAATGATATCTCACAAAAGTTAGCTAAGAATTAAATTGGTTTCAGTCATTCCTTCTTAAATAGATCCGAAATTTCAATAGGGAAAAATTCGTAATAATTTTTAAGCTTACTTTAAATTCTTTTTATTAAGTTCAAAGTTGCAGCAACCTCACATTCCTTCAACCCAGTTTTTTTTCCTAAATACAATTTCCACTTGGATTTGAATAGATTCCCCTATATCCCCACTAAACGTCCTGTAATCACGCCATATTCTAGTTGTTACAACCATTTGCATATACTCAATATGCCCTCGACCGATCCCCATGGATAATTACGGACTGCGGACTGCCGCCGATTCCGCTCGACTCCTCTCGTTCCCGGAGAGTCCACTATCACTTACTACACTCAACGCCCCGCCAACTGATCCGAAGGTGAATCGGAGGCATCAGCATCAGCATCGGTGTTGGAATCGGGATCGGGCCCTGGAATCGGCCAGATAGCCACGGACGATGGCTAATAATAAATTCGAGCGCGTGCAAGCGCATGCCACCTTGGTCCCTCCCTGGTCCCTTGACGCGGCACCTTGCAACCGGCGAAGTTTGCCACCAACTCCCGATGGGGGCACAAGGGGCAGAGCCTCCGCCTTTGGTGTCAGCCGCTCTATAATTATCTCAAACTGAAATTAACCGTCGAAAGAGTCGGGAAGAGATTATGCGCTGCGCATCGAGATTGAGGAGCGAGCAAGTGGGCAAGTGCACAGGAAAAAAATATAATAAAAATTAAATGTGGTTAATTATGTTATATAGTTTTAGTTTTATTTTTTATGATACTCATTTTTATGGTACTAATAGTTGTAAATTTGAATATTTCCGGATTCTATTTGGGTTTGTTAATTGGTAGTGCGAGAAGTTCTAGAAAAACTTTGTGTGGTTTTTTTTAGAGTGATGAAAATTAAGTTGTAGAATTTAGAGATCTTTAAAGAAATGCTTTTAATATAATAGTAATAGTAAAATAATGTTTAATTTCTTTAAAATTTTAAAAATATATAACTAAATCAGAAAATGTTGTATTAATTAAGTATTCTTTAAGTTCTATAATTGTTTCTCTTAAGTAAACATTGTAAAATAATTTCTTTAAGTTTATAAAAATTAATAGAAATATATAGCAACATACACTGCCTTTCCTAATCATTTTTATAATAACTACACCCCTTTTTCCATAGCAAAAAAATTCGGTATAAAATAATCCTAAATTCTTAGCACTTTAAAAGAGTTACAACCATTTTTGTTCAGTGTTTTTGAGGGACAGAAATGTTAACCGCATCGCACGCTAACAGTGCCTCTGCATGCTAGACGCGTTTTGCGATTCCGATGGATTGGAGGAGAATCTCCGATCAGGGGGAGAATGTAGGGTGTGGTGAGGGGACAGGCCTGAGATGAGACATTCTCTCACCTCGCCGCCGCGATGCTTGTGCTAATTTATTGCGCGTTAATATCGACAGGAAGAGAAAGAGAGAGAGACAAGATCCGTGGAGTGGACCAGTTCCCCGACAATAACCACAATATCCCCATTCCCGATTCCGTTCGCTCTAATTGAAATGCTCCGACTCAACTCCGGACTCCATATAGTATCTATCTATCTAGTATCTTATCGCAAGCGTCACACTTACTCTACACATGTTACACCAACGGATACACCACCAACCACCAGGTGCCCTCCTCTGGGGTCTCATTAGCGGAATTACAAGTCATTACCCGCCCGAACTGACCGGGCAGGCAACTCGCTCTTGGACTCGGCAATTATAAGTAAATTAACTTTTTGGCCCAAGTATGAAGATTAGAATCTAGGCTACCGCCACCCGAGCTCGATGTATGATTGATGGATTGTCCATATCAATGACAACTCATCTGCAGGGAGGAGGAAGTAGGGGGAGCCAGGCTAATGAAGTCATAGAAAGGAAGCCAATGGGACATCGGTTTGTTTATAATTAAGAAAGAAGGTTTTGAGATTCGGCAAGAAAATAATTAGTTAAGAGTGGCTTACTAAATATATTTTGAAATATAGAACAAATATAGTATTTAGGAAAAATATAAAGTATTTTAAAATAGAAAATAAGATTAATTTCAAAATAAATTTCAAGATAAATGTATTAACATTTTTATTAGGAAGATATATTTTTTAAGCCTTTAGAAATTATTACTATAAATTTGTTAGAGAATCTCAAAAATTACGTATATTTTTAAAGAGCCTTTAGAAACTCTTTTAGCTGAAAAAAGTACCTACTTTCCTCCCTTAACTGTAACAGAAAAGAAACATAAACTACTATTCAAAACTAGGTAAAAGTATATAAAACCCCCAATTGACCCTCCTGAAACCACTTCTCCTCATCAAAGACAACCACTTCACACCAACTCAGACAGCGACCAGCAACTAGAAATCAGAAGATGCACTTAGTTTAATTGGATATTCGGGGGTAATTTCAATTAGTCCAACAATTTGGCACGCATTTAATTGCACCGAAATCCTGAGCAAATCCTTGACAGGCTGGCACCCACCCGACCAACTCCCCAATTGCAATAAAATGTATTAAAAACGAGTGCGAGTGGGCTTTGGGCCAGACAATAAAAGCTCCCCCCTTTTGCGCCCAGCTCATTTAACATTTTACCATAAAAATGTTGAAAAACAATGGCGGCGCATTGGAGAGACACCTCCCCTTAGTTTATATCTCTCTGGGCCAACATTCTCACTCTCCTCCTCCTGGCCACATTAGACAGCCACGTGTCT
This sequence comes from Drosophila tsacasi, assembly GCA_018904565.1. Lineage (NCBI taxonomy): Eukaryota > Metazoa > Arthropoda > Insecta > Diptera > Drosophilidae > Drosophila > Drosophila tsacasi. The sequence continues at coordinate 42,475 of JAEIHY010015989.1, forward strand.
GGGTCATTATGCTGAAAGTTACACGAACGTGGCGTCGGCGTTGACGTTTACTTGTACTTTTTTCTCGGTGTTTTTCGGAGACCCACTTTGAGGCGAGGCAAGGCGGGAGTAAAGTGTCTACGCTAGAGACGGAGAAGTGTCCAAACCCAAAGCCCCACCCACCAAAAAGACAAAAGCAAAGCCAAGCCAATTAGCACTGGAAGAAATGGGGAGAAAGTAATTTTAATTTGTTATTTAAATTGGAAATTGTTCGGACAGTATGTGGATTTTGTCATCAAAAGTAAAATACTTTTAGAGAGTTATAAATATTATAAAATAATATAAAACATTTAAGACCCTTATAATATTATTTCTCATTTCTGAAATAAAATTCTACAAAATAAATATTAAAATTGGAAGATTAAGAAATACAAAATATCTATAATTATAAAGGACAAAAAATATTAAATATATTTTGCAATACATTTATTACTTCTCAGTGAAAAGAAGTTTAAAATCCCCTACAACACAATTTCCGCTCAGTGTATACTCCGGCTTGCGGCACAATTTGTAGCTGTCAGTGGGACAGGCAGACGGACAGCCACCAGGACGGACATGACACGTGTGTGCGTGTGTAAGTGAGTGGGCGGGTGTCAGTGGCTTAGTTATAACTAAGATATTGCCACCAAACACCCGTCGCTCCATTGGCGATTATCGCACGATGCCCGGAACTTCACTGGGTTTTAAAAATTAGAAACGGATTTGGCATTGCGCATAATGCGGCTTAGCCCGGCAACGCCCCTTCGCTCCCCTCTGGGTATACGAATATATTTGGTAGATCCGTCGGAAACAACATAATTGTTAATTTTAATGGCCTATGAAAAGCGGGGATTGTTTTGGGATTACCACAGATGAGCGAGCGTCGGTCAGGTTGAATGTCTCTGTCTCAAAGGGGGATCTCTGACGATGAGGGGTGTGTGTTACGAGTGTTACGAGTATTGCGAGTGTTACGAGTCGAATGTCAAACCTAGAGGAAGTGTGCAATGCGGCATTGTGTAAGTGAAATTATATAGCCTATACAGGAAGTTAAGTCCTATTTAAGGGCATTACGGGATTAGATTGTTTTTCGATTTAATTAATTTCAAAAGAAGATTGTTTCTAATTCGAAGAGCTCAAGGGTTTCAAGTAAAAACTTTGCTAGAATAAATTTCATAGTTAAAGAAAGTCTTGATATGGTAGGAATTTATATACCGAATTGAATAATTATTATGATATCCATTTTGCTTTAATAAATTAAGATAACAATATAAGAAAAGCCATTTAATAATCCAATTAAAATACGAAAAGATAACCAAGACTTTTATGCTTAAAAGATGTTTACCCTTAAAAGTGTTATTTAAATTATAATTTCTGCTCTGTCTTACAAATTTCTTAAACGTCTGAATAAAATTCTGTATTTTTAAACATCCAATTTAAATTTGTAAATATTTCTTAAAGATATTTCCCTAGAATCCCCTTATCAAGTTCATTGCCACCTCATTTCTCCTGAATTTGGTTACGCGAAACCCGCAGCTAAAGCTCTCCGCCTTTCCGGACTGCCACTGCCTCTCTCTGTCAATGTCAGAAGATTTCCGTATAAATAATTCCCAACTAACGAACCGAGGCTCCCTAAGCATATATCATCGACTCGTATTACGCTGACACTTTCGTGTGAGGTCCTCGCCCAGGAGTCGCACATTTTCGGGGCCCTGAAAATGTTACTGCGGCGGCACATGTGTCACTAACATGTCAATTAGATGCCCCAAAAAAACTGAAAAAACTTGGGGCTCTGAGGAGGAGATTTTTTCGAATCCAAATTCAAACACGTGGCTGCAGAAGGTGGGAAAGCGGTGACTCTCTAGATTCAAGGAAAACGTTGAAGTGTGAACAATTTGTGGCCAGGATCTGGCACTCTCAGTTAATTAAGGCACACACATGGCCCACCCAATGGGGAATGTTTTGATTTCTCTCTCGGTCTGTCTGTCTCTCTGTCTGTCCCCTCTCCTCGTAATTATTTAAAATTAATGACAATACAAAAATGTGACGTCCTGGGCTGTGCTCCCCGATGTGGCGCCATTTAAGCGCCCTGCTCCGTTGGCATAATTTATTAATTGTCAACTAAATTTGACATTTCCAATGTGTTGGCAATCACAAGGGGGACGCGGTAGGCATTCAATTTGAATATTTTTCGGTTTCTGTGTTGGCTTTTCGGTGGCCTGTCGAAGTGTGAGAATTATGCGGTGCACACACAGGCTGCCTTTTCTGCTTTCTGCTGGAATGTCATAAATTTCGACGCGCTCATTAGCGTTGCCGGTCCAGAGTGTATTTATACTCTCCAATAAGGATATATAATATAGGTGTAATTTGGATTAAAATTAATATATGTTTATGGGTCTGTAAACTATGTTTTATTAGCTGGAAATTTGAGTTTAAAAATGAAAATGAAATGTTTATAAATGAGAGATGAAGAGAACATAACTATGTAGTTACATACATGTTGAGAAATTATACAAAAAATAATCGTAGTAAATTAATTACTAAATGCTTATAAAAATTTTCCAGACTTACTGTTTTGTACTTAAGATTCTCAAGTATAAATTCAGCAACACACAGTTACAAAAATAAAGCCAAAAATTTTATGACAAAAATCATACCGATGAGGCTCCTTACAATAAAAATTTCTGCAGGCTAATACTCAATAAAATAATAATTTAAAAAGTGTACAAAATATATATGTAACATTATTAAATATTTAATATTTCATTATAGAACACCACCTCGGCACCCTGTATGGCACCTGCTCGCTTAATACTGCATGGCTTTTCCATGTTCGCTGGCCATTTCAGAGCCGCCACCTGTGTGGCCCAGAGATTTGACAATTTTGTACAAAACTCAGGGCCACATTTTCCAGAACTCGTGCGCAAAACGAGCCACAAAAACAAAACAACAAAAAATAGAAGGGGGGAATATAAGCAGCAGAACATTTTCATAATAATTTAATGGTCGTGTTTGAAATCCGATATCGCCATATGGATGTGTATATAGTATATGTTGACTGTGCTGTTGCCTGTCACTTTTCACATTGCCTGCGAGAGGCATAAATAATAATTTATTTGGTTAGTGGCCATAAATGTTTCATTTGACAATTTCTCATCTAATTTTGCACTAACTGGGCGACATTAATCAAGCGCGATTTGTGTGAGTCGGAAAGTATTTATAGACATCGAGGAGAGTTCATCATTCTGACATGTGTTTTCCTCTCAGGAACAGGTGAATATTGCCCTGAAAAATACACATAAATTTCCCTCAGCGTTCATTTATCAATTTGTCTCTGAATGGAGAGCGGCAGAACTCGCTTTTTGAACAAATATTTATGTAATTAATTAAAGTCGTCTGTTAACTATTATAATTTAATGCCTACCGTTGGCTTCTACAGTTCAAAACAACTCGCGCCCTATAAAATTCATGGGGAATCGATCTGTAACCGCTTTAGCTGGAAAAACCGCATGATGTCCTCTGGAAAGGGAAAAACGCCGGAACAGGTGCCTTTCGGCCAACACGAGCGGCGGGAAAAATGCGGCAACAGAGCTGAAAAGTCATCTCGGGGCTAGTTTAATTGATTATTTTTGGGGTTGAGTTGGGTTTTATTCGTAGAATTTTTGGCAATAGAAAAAGAGCGCAGGAAAAACATTAATGTAAATGTGATAAGGTAATTAATTTTTGTGTGGTTTTATTGGGTCACTTAGGGGGGAATTTTATAATTAGTAACTTTAATAGTATTCACAATATAAAACATTATTACCACTACCTTAAATTTGTTTTTTTTTTTTTATTTTATTAGAAATAGTTCCAGAAAACGTTTAATTATTATTTAAATTAATGTATAAATGTTCTACCTTTATATGAGTATAAGTAGGTAATAAGTTACAGATTAATTAAAGTTATTAATATTGGAATTATTTGAGGAACTTTTTATATATATCTGAAAAGTTCTCTTAAAAAAATTTGTTAATAAATGAAGTCTTTAGCATTATATATATGTATATATTGAATTTTACTTTTTTATAAATAAATGGTAAACGGCTCAAAAAAGTGTGTGCTTCTTTTTGTAACTTCTGTTTTAAACAAAATTCTTTATTTATTTCCATTAATAATTTTTTTTTATTTTTCTGTAATCCATTTTCACTTTTTTTTGCTCACAATTTCCCCTTTCTTGGCCACTGTTCAGACCACACAGCATACATTTGCTCGAGTGAATAAATTGTTGGCATTTCGATCGAATCAATTGGTTTGTCATTGCATCAGGCCCCTGTGTCGTCGCAACCTCTACTTGCAACTGCAACAACGGCAACTGCACAAGGTGCGTGTAAATTTAGAACCAGCGACATGAGCCACCCAAGTGGCTAAAAGTGTCAATTCGTGAAAATTTCACAAATTCCGATCGATGTGAATAATCAGAATTGGCGGCGACAACGCCAACAACCACAAAGAAAAAGACGCTTTGATGTGCTAACTAAAAAAAGTCCTGCCAGAAAGGGAAAATAAAAGAGAAACAACGTTGTTGAGTGACAAACAATTGCAAGTGAAAGGAGAGGGAAAAGCAAGGGGAGTAGTTTTCCCTCTGGGGTTAAAATCAAAGGGTG